>PVKS010008960.1:0-66004 GCA_004027875.1 Aplodontia rufa | reverse complement strand
AGATTTTAACAAAATAATATAAAATGTGTATATATTCTGGATATTGCAATTATCCCCAGGAGTGCCCCCCCAATTACCCTCCCTTATCCCTCCCTTCCCCTTCCCATTATAACTCTAAAAAAAGTATTAGATTGTAAAGCATTACATCTTATCTGGATTTAACTCATGTTACTAGACCAACTTTCTCATTGTCCAGGGTTTAGTCCCCACCTCCACAGATGAGTGGAGACAATCAACCCTTAGATCTCTGGGTTAAGCTGATTTTACTCATCATGATCTCTTCCATAACCATCCATTTACCCTCGAAGGTTGCAATATCATTGTTTCTAATTGCTGTGTAATATTCCATGGTATAAATGTACCACAGTTTTTGGATCCATTCTTCCAGTGAGGGACACCAGGGTTGTTTCCATAGCCTAGCAATATTAAATTGTGCTGCTATGAACATCGATATTGCTGTGTCACTATAACAACCTGCTTTAATGAAAAATAGCCTACTACTGTGAGACACGCACTAATCCCTCATAACAGTGTAGTCAGCTCTTAAAGGCATTACTCTCCACACCGCCACAGTGACAATCGAATCTCAACATGTGTTTCTGAGAAGACAGACCCTATTCAAACTATAGCACTAACTACCCACACACAACACAAAATCTCCCAGCATTCACACTGCAACTATACCAGCAAAGCTTTTAGTTGGGCGATAAAGCAGAAAATACATTCTTAAAAATGTATTTAAGATATCTTTTTTAAAACCACTTTAGCAACCTGGCAACAGTATACTCTGTGTCCCAACAACCTCATCTCTAGACTTATATTCCTAACTAACAGGTATAGATCCCAAAAGACCAAATGTAGAATATCCTCAGCGGGACTGTGAATCTCACAAAAGCAGAGAAGTACCCAAAAGCTCACCAACACTAGAAATGCGCAACACATTCACACAGTAGAATGCTGCACACAAGAATCCGTGATCTACAATTAGATGCAACGGTACTGATGATCCTCACAAACACAGTGCTCAGCGAAAGAAGACAGAAACAAGAATACTCCTCATTTATTTTATTTTGTTTTTTTAAAGAGAGAGGGGGGCTGGAGTGCTGGCTCAGTGGTTACTGCGCTTGCCTGGCATGCCCAAGTACATCGGTTCAAACCCCAGCACCCAGCACCACATACACAACGAAGTATCGGAGCAATGAAAGCCACATGAAAAACTAAATAAAATTTACTCTCTTTCTCTCTCTCTCTCTCTCTCACTGTCCCTCTCTCTTTAAAAAAGAGAGAGAGAGAGCGAGAGAGAGGAAGAGAGTGAGAAAGAGAGAAAAATAGAATCAATTTTATTTATTTTCTCATCTGGCCTTTGTTTCTCTAACACTTAGTTGTGTATGTGGTGCTGGGGTTTGAACCTGGGTCCTCACACATGCCAGGCAAGCACTCCAACTGCTGAGCCACAACTCCAGCACCTATTTATTTATTTATTTATAGAGGGAGGGACAGTGAGAGAGAAAGACAATCAATTTTTATTTAGCTTCTCATGTGGCTTTCCTTGCTCCAACACTTTGTTGTGTACATGGTGCTGGGGTTCAAATCCCTGTCCTCGTGATGCCAGGCAAGCTCCATAACTGCTGAGCCACTGCTCCAGCCCCCTCCATTTATTTTTAAAACAAAGATAGGCAAAATTTATCCATGCTGTTTGAAATTGGTATGATGATTAACCCTGGGGAAGAGTGCTATGTTCAGAGAGGAGCATGACGAATATTTCGAAGTTCTAGTGATAATTGTCTCTTGATTTGGGTCCTGGATACAGAGGTATGTTCAGTTTGTGCAGATTTATTAGACCATATATTTATGATAAAGTACAGGAGTGTACCTAGATTATTCATTAACCAGTATTCATTCATTAACACCCTACTCCATGAGATAAAATAATTTTCAGTAAGAGTCATGAAATAGGGCTGGAGCAGTGGCTCATCAGCTACAGCATTTGCCTGTCACCTGCAAGGACACGGGTTCAAACCCCAGTACCATGTACACAATGTAGTGTCATAGCAATGAAAACCAGATGAAAAACTAAATTAAATTGATTCTCTCTCTCTCTCTTTCTCCCTCACACTGTCCCTCTCTCTTAAAAAAGAGTCATAAAACTAAAATAATGGACATAAAAATGCTAATGGCAAAATTTTTCTTTAGTTAAAACATATATATATATATATATGCACATACATGCTTTAAAATGACAATACAAAAGAAGAAAATTCAATTTTAAAGATATACTAGGAGTAAGTAAATTTGGCACTTACCCTCATAAAAATGTTATAGCTTGCAGATTGGGTCACTCTTTTGAATTTAGAATACAAATAAAAACTTGTGACCCACAGGGTCCACCTGGCCTAATATGAAAACCCTCACTGCTGCAGTTCACCAGGGAGAAGAGGAAACCATCACCACCACTCTTGTCCCTAAGCCACAAAAACTCTGCTACCACATTGCTAACCAATTTAAGTCACGTTGATGAGCAGAATTGAAGCAATTCAAGTTGTTTGTTTTTACAACCACAGTACTATTCATTGTATTCAAAACTCTTATTTATTCTATTTTTTTTAAAGAGAGAGGGACAGTGAGAGAGAGAGAGAGAAAGAGAGGAGGAGAGAATCAATTTTATTTAGTTTTCCATGTGGCTTTCATTGCTCCAACACTTTGTTGTGTATGTGGTGCTGGGGTTTGAACCTATGTCCTCACACATGCCAGTCAAGTGTTATAACAACTGAGCAATCAACCACTCCAGCCGCTCGAAACTCTTATTTAAACACAAAAATGTGTAGCATCATAGGGATCAGAGGTAGACACTGCCAAAAACTACCTCAAGCAATTTCCAGGCTTTGAAACCCATTCTTGGAATATGCACATATAGTTGAGCCCAGCTGCATAACTGAGTTTTCAAATTAACTTCCTTGTAGAATACAATGATTATTAACTCTAAAAGTAAACAATGATACAAATTTTAAATGTGCTGATTGGATTCATATATATTCATTATATATACACATACATACACAGAGTAACAAAATCATTTGCTTAAAACTTAACTATTAAAAGGTTTTTAGGGAGGATATTTTATCACTGACATTTAGCATTATGCATCATGGTAATGAAAAGCAGAAACTGTACGTCAGTTTTACTATTATTTTAAAATGATTTACGGACAATGCACCCCCTTATAGGCTGCACCTGCACACTGCCCCTCCCACCATCAGGTCCTTGGTGTACTATCAGATCTGTGTGCTTTTCTATTTGCATATTTGCTTCAATAAAAATGGAAGGAGGAGGAGACAGAGGAGAAGGAGCTCACAGAAATTTGGCAGCTAGGCAGCTCACAGAAATGTGGGAAAGCTAGACAAGCAAGTCTGAGGCTGTTCTAGAAACACCACCCCAATGCACATGGTCCACCTGATCTAATATGAAACCCTCACTGCTGCAGCTTCCCAAGGCAGAGGAGCAAACCACTACCACCACTCTTGTCCATGAGCCACAGAGACTCTGCCATCACCCTGCCAACCCAACAGATTTTGCACAGAGCTCTCTTCTTCACGTTACTCACTTCTAAACATTAGTTTCAAGTGGGTTTATCTAAGTGATGGATCCTAGGTCAAATTTTTGGTAATTTGTTTTCTGGACTCTCCCTCAGGAGAAATGGTAATCAGAAGTCTGGCAATCGTAACAAGGGTGTTCAAAAAGTGCTAGATAACCCCCCAAAGAAATTATGTATACATATATATATAAACACACACACACACCACACACATATATCAACATGCCATTTAATTGTTCAACATCAATATATCCTTAATCAATATATCCTTATTTTATGTTTAGTAACAACACACAAATAATCACATAAAATTCTCCCATCTAACAAAGTCTGAAAGGGAAATAATTTTTAAAAACTAAACAAATAAAAACATCTCATTCAAATATGAATCTTTTGTTTCAGATTATCTTTTGTATAGTAAACGACCTAGGAAAATAGACATAATATTTTCATACAGAAAATTATGAAATATTTGGGTCCCCTAAGCTCTGGCTCCTTTCGTGTAACACAACCCACAGTGCCAGCTGATATGCAGCTGGGCCCAGCTATCTGGGCCCCTGGGATTTGGGGGTAGAAGAAACTGACGAAAATATGTTATGCTCATACCACTTACTCTGTGGGGAGCAATAGGTACTTTGCTGCTAACCCATGAATCTTGTGTCTTCTATTGACATCCATGAAACTATGGCAAACTAACTTGTTAGCTTGCACAACTAGCCTCAGAAATGTGGACGGTTTCCTGTCACCTTCATGCAGGAGTAGTCATAACCAAAGGTGTTTTCTAGAGCTGTGAAGTCCTTTCTTCTACCTACTAGACAGTGTGTTCTGCATTCTCCTAGTCCTAGTCCTCTGATTAACAGTTTTTGAGCTAACTTTCATGAGAGCAAGTTGTTATAAAGCAACATCACCCTATGTTGGTCCTTTATGTTTTCTGTCATGCCAGTTCCCTTTCTTCTTCTCCACCATGTTGTAATGCAGCTGGGGGACCCTCACCAGGATGCTGTCACTATTTTCTTGGACCTCCAGAACTGTGAGCTAAACAAACCATTTTTCTTATAAAAATATCAAGCCTCTGGTATTCTATAATTGCAACACAGTATGAACTAAGATGGTGGCTCTCAGCCTAGTTGTTTTAATATCCATCTCTGCTTGCAAAATAGCTAGCTGTAGTTTGAATTTACCCCTATCTTTTGGGACTTTATTGAAAGTGATGCAAAGTAACTAGGATCTGTCACTATAAATTATATCGACTCTTTGCCCAAACAACAACATAAAACATTGAGGTTTATAAGTCCTAAGAAACAAAAGGAGACAGTTTTCCATGGAGCATATTTTCACACCACCCTGTAACCAGGGTCATGCACTTTCTAGCTTGTGAAATCTGTGTCCTCATTGTCAAAGTCCTATTTCTTTCACTAGGCCAATGTCATATTCTACTACTTGATGTAGTCCATATATGGTACCAGATCTCTTCAATAAAGTTGACTAAAACTAACAAAATTAAGTGGACCTAAAGAGGTCTAGACAAATAAACAGTATATTTTCCTTGTAGAATTAGTAATCTAGGTAAGTTCTGCAGGGCTGAGAAGATGGTTCCATAATGAACCAGGATCCAAGTTTCTTTTAGCTTTCAACTCTACCCCTTCAGTCTGTGGAATTCATCTTTAGCTTGTTACCTTGAGTTGCAAAGTAGCTTCATATCTACATGCTAGGTATGAAGAAGAAGAAGAAGGGCAAGATGATAAAGGCTTCTCAACCTAAACCTGTCTCCATTTAAAGAACTTTCCAGAAAGTCCTACATAGCAATTTCCTGACCAGTCAATGGTCTCAAATTCTCCACTTCCAACTGCAAAAGAAGCTGGGAAATGTAATTCTTTAGCTTGGCATGATACAACCCTGAACAAGAGCAGAGTTCCAGTGTCAGATCTTAAAAGCCCATGAATTGGAGTTTTGGTCCTCAATCCATCATGCTTTTGGAAGGTGGTGGAGCCTTTAAGAGGTAAGGACTAACTGGAAGCCTTTCAATCATATGGGAACATGGCCTTGAAGAGGATATCAAGACTATGTTTGCTCCTCTTTGTCTCTCAGTTTCCCAGTGACCATGAGATAAGCAGCTTCTTTCACTATGCACTCTGGCCAGGATATATTGCTCACCACAGGCCCAAACTCAATGGGACCAGCTGAGCATGGACTAAAATCTTCAAACCTGTGCTGGTGAGGTGGCACATCCCTGTAATCCCAGTGGCTCAGGAGGCTGAGACAGGAGGATTACAAGTTCAAACCCACTCTCAGCAACTTGGTGAGGTCCTAAGTTGCATATATGTATATGTGTATATATATATATTTTTTTTTTTTGAGATAGGTTCTCACTAAGTTGCTTGGAATATATATACTGGAGGGCTTGGGTTGTAGCTCAGTGGCACAGCGCTTGCCTAGCACGTGAGGCAATGGATTTGATTCTTAGCATTGCATAAGAATAAATAAAATAAAGATAATTCTGTTCATCTACAACTAAAAAACAAATGTTGGGGATTTAGCTCAGTCTCGGTGGTTAAGTGCCCCCGAGTTCAGTCCCCGGTATAAACAAAACAAAACACTTTAAAACTGTCAGCCAAAATAAACCTTTCTCTTTAGCCCTGAGAGGAAATGAGTGTCTGAGCAGCAATGTGAATGAAAACTATGGAAGAACCATCCAGTATGGGGAGAAATGGCCCCTCCCTACTCCTGATGCCTTCTTCTGGGTGAAGGGAGCTCTCCAAAGTGTCTGTTTTGACACTCTGGTCTTTCCGTATCTTTATCTTACTCCACCCAGTGGGGAAGTTGAATGATTTATCAAATTGGTCAGAGTGGCATGAATGAGGTCCACCATTTTCCACTAGGGAAGAGTGGCCTTGTGCTGGCAAGTGGAGGTTTCCCTACTAACCCTGCAGAGCAAGCTCAGTGAGTTCCTACCCGTTGTCCCTCACTGGCGAGTTGCCCACGGAGAGCTTGAGTTCTGGACTCTTCCTTGGTGTTTTACCATAGTGGAGGTCTCCCTATCCGATTTTGCCTCTGCTAATTCTGGAGTTGAGGATAACTCAGCATATTTAGTTAACAAATCAAAATACATGGTATATGATCTAGGCTGTAGCAGTAATGAAAATATTTGTCCCCTTGTCCTGTGCACTTTTGTTTCTTTTCTAAAAACAGTTGTGGTGATATAATTCACATACTATAAAATTCATTCATTTAAAGTGGTTTTTAGGAAATCCATACAGTTGTGCAACCATCTCCACAATCAATTTGAGAACATTTTCATTGCCCCAAAGTTCGAGGTCACTCTCCATTCTCTACCCGCAGGCAGGCAGCTGCCATGTGGAATCAAATGATTTGTGTTGTTTCTGGCTTCTGTCATTTAGAGTATTCTCAAGGTTCACTCATATTGTAGCACATGTCAGTCTTTCGTTACTTTTTTTTTTTTTTAAGAGCGAGGGACAGTGAGAGAGAAAGAGAAAATCAATTTTATTTAGTTTTTCATGTGGCCTTCATTGTTCTGAGACTTGTTGTGTATGTGGTGCTGGGGTTTGAACTCGTGGCAAGTGCCATAACCACCGAGCCACCCCTCCAGCCCCCTTTTATTACTTTTTATTGCTTAATGGTATTCCATTATATAAATATGCCACATTTTATTTATCTATTCATTAGTTAATGGACATTTGGCTATTATGAATATTTTGACTTCTATGAATAATGCTGCTATAAACACTTATGTACATGTTTCTTGGCTAAGTTTGGTTGGTTTGTTTCTTTGTTTGCAGTGCTGGAGATTTCACCCAGGGCAACACATATGCTAAGCATATGTTCTATCACTAAGTTCCCCTGCCCTTGTGTACATGTGTTTGTATGAACATAGTTTTAATTCTCTTGATTATATACATAGGAGTGGAATTATTAGATCATATAACTCTGTTTCACCTTTTAGAAACTATGTGGATGTTTTCCAAAGTAGGTTCTCCATTTTACACCACACCATTAGCAGATGAGAGTCCCAAATTCTCCACATCTTTATCAACACTTGCTGGGGGTTTTGTTGTTGTTGTGTTTTAATCATAGCATGCTGGTGGTTTACACTTGCATTTCCCTGACAGCTAATGAGTGCTTTTCTAAGAACAAACAAACTCTTAGAAGATGGTTACATGTGTACATTACCTGTGATGTCTCATCAAAGTGTGCACTTTATGGTTTGTGAGTTTTTTCTGAATGCAAGTTATGATTAAATACAAAAAATCATATTAAAAGTACATATTATTTATCAGGTTAAAAGTTCTTACCTTCTATTTTTAAAATTAAAGCAACAATAACAAAAAGAAAAGACAAGAGCATCAGCTTTTAAAGAAGAGAGATCTGCTAGGAATCCTTGCTGACCCATGCTCTGTGTTTCCTGGTAACAGAGCTGCCAACCCCCTCTGAGGGTTGTAGGTAGTGTAACTCCTGTAGAGACTCAAAATAAGTCCCCACCCCCTACTAAAACATAAAAAGTATTAGCTCATAAAACTACCCTTATATTTGCATTGTTTGCTGTAGATAATCCTCTTGACTAGCACATTTAGTTTTTTCCCTCTGGTGCACATACATACCTTTCTAAAGTCTTTTTTTTTTTCTTGTTTTTTTTCAGGGCTGAGGACCGAACTGGGGTCTTGTGCGTGCTAGGCAAACGCTCTGCCACTGAGCTAAATCCCCAACCCTCTGAAGTCATTTTTTTTTAAAGAAAGAGAGGAGAGAGAGAGAAACAATCTTTATTTAGTTTCTCATATGACTTTCATTCCTGGGACACTAGTTGTGTATGTGGTGCTGGGGTTCAAACTCGTGTACTCACGCATACCAGGCAAGCGCCGTAACCACTGAGCCACCGCTCCAGCCCCCTAAAGTCATTTTTAAAACATGAATGATAAATATGTCATCCTTGGATTCAACAGATTTATGAATGTTTCAATAACTGGATGTATCACGTGAAACGAAGAGGTTAATCTTATGAATTTTCTCTTACTACAATGACTAATGGGAAGGTTAATGCCTTCTTGCAGTCAACCTGTTGGAGATTTAAGGTACTGTATTAGTTCTACTGTTGGATCTACAGCTCAGGTGCAAGATATTTCAGAAAGGCAAAAATCACCTGGTTTAAACATTATTTGTTTCACCTATAAAGTTGCTATAATCATATATTGCATCACTAGCATAAAATTTAATTATTAGCTATAAATCTCTGAGATTCTAAAGTGAGAGTAGCTTTGTAAATTCAGTGTTACAATAGCTACGAGAGTTCAAGATTCCCACCATAAATATGCACTATAAAAATTTTTAAACTTGCACTTACATAAACCTTTTATTGATGAAATTATGACTTTAGACTTCAAACTTTTCTCTCAGTGCCAGCCAAGAGTAGGTTCATCTATATGAGAGAAAACAGTGTAACGATGCCTTAAACATGATGGAGGTTAATTTTTCTTATGTTTAGACAAGTGCAGAGGTAGGCAACAGTAGGCTGCCACCACATCCTCCTGATGACAGGGATGCAGGCTCCTTCCATCTGTCCTTTCCAGTACTATGACTTCCACCTGCAAGACCATGATTTAGTTTGGTTGCAGCAGCAACCACTGTCAAGCCTGTGTTTTAAGCAGCAAAAAAGAAGGAGCAGAGGCAAAAGAATCAAACCTATGTTGGCTCCTGTTAAACAGCACTCTCAGAAGCCCCTCTCAAATTTTTTATTTACATCTGATTGGTTCTGTCTAGCTATAAGAAGTCTGATAAACTTAGTTTCATTAGAAAGGTACATTGCAGATGCAGAAAAGGCCTTTGATCAAATCCAGCACCCTTTTATGTTCAAAGCTCTAGAGAAGATTGTGTTCAAAGGATCATTTCTGAACTACGTAAAGGCTATATGTGTTAAACCCTCAGCTAGTATAATACTAAACAGAGAAAGCATTTCCACTAACATTGGGAACAAGACAAGGCTGTCCGTTCTCACCACTTTTATTCAATATTGTTCTTGAGACCCTATTTGGAGAAATTAGGCAAGAGAAAGAAATCAAAGGGATGAAAATAGGAAACGAGGAAGTCAAACTCTCTCTTTTTGCTGACAACATGATCTTATATCTGGAAGATCCAAAAAATTCCATCAGTAAACTTCTTGAACTTATAAACAGATTTAGCAAAGTGGCAGAATACAAGATCAACACCCATAAATCAATAGCTTTCCTATACACTGATAATAATAGGACTGATGAAGAAATCAGGAAATCAGTCTCATTCACAATATCTTCAAAAAATAAAATAAAATACTTGGGAATTAACCTTACAAGGGAAATAAAAGATCTCTACAATGAAAATTATCGAACATTGAAGAATGAAATCCAAGACGACCTAAGAAGATGGAAAGATGTCCCGTGCTCTTGGTTAGGCATAATCAATATAATAAAAATGGCCATTCTACCGAAAGCTCTTTATAGATTTAATGCTATCCCTATAAAGATACCTATATCGTTCTTTACAGACATAGAAAAAGCAATTCTCGAATTCATTTGGAACAATAAGAAACCTATTATAGCCAAAACATTACTAAGCAAGAAAGACGAAACAGGAGGTTTTGCCATACCAGATCTAAAACTATACTACAGAGCTGTAGTAACAAAGACAGCATGATTTTGGTATCAAGATGGGAAAGAAGACCAATGAATAGAATAGAATACCCTGAAACAAACCCTCAAATCTTTAAACATCTGATTTTTGACAAAGGGGGGCAAAATATTATATGGAGGAGAGACAGCTTTTTCAAAAAATGGTGCTGGACAAACTGGAAAGCCACTTGCAGAAAGTTGAAATTAGACCCATATCTTTCTCCTTGCATGACAATCAAATCAAAATGGATCAAGGAGCTAGGAATTAAACCAGCTACCTTGCAACTGATGGAAGACAAATTAGGTCCAACACTTCAGCATTTGGGAGTAGGCAAAGACTTTCTCAACATGTCTCCTAAAGTGAAGGAAGTAAAGTAAAAAATCAGTGAATGGGATGTCATAAAGCTAAAAAGCTTTTGCACTGCCAAGGAAACAATAAAAAGTGTCAAGAGGTTTCCTATGGAAATGGAGAGAATCTTGGACTATGATTCCTCTGACAGGGGCCTCATATCCAGAATCTACAAAATCCTCAAAAACCTCAACTACAAAAACACTAACAGCCCAATTAATAAATGGGCCAAAGAGCTAAATAGAAACTTCTCAACAGAGGACATTGATCAAGCCAATGAATACATGAGAAACTGCTCTAAATCAGTAGTAATCAGAGAAATGCAAATGAAAACTACATTAAGATATCACCTCACGCCAGTCAGAATGGCAAAGATGAAGAAAATAAACAATAATAGATGCTGGAGGGGCTGTGGAGAGATTGGCACACTAACACACTGTTGGTGGAACTGCTGACTGGTACAGCCCCTCTGGAAAGCAGTGTGGAGAATCCTCAAAAAACTAGGGATGAGCCCACCATATGATCCTGCTATTCCACTCCTGGGTATATTTCCAGGGGACTTAGAATCAGCACATTATAGTGACACAGCAATATCTATGTTCATAGCAGCTCAATTTACTATTGCTAGACTATGGAAACAATCCAGATGTCCCTCACTGGATGAATGGATCCAAAAACTGTGGTACATATATACCATGGAATTTTACACAGAATTAGAAACAATGATATTACAGCCTTCGAAAGTAAATGGATGGCTATGGAAGAAATTATGCTGAGTGAAATCAGCTTAACCCAGAGAACCAAGGGTCTTCACTCATCTGTGGAGGCTGGAACTAGACCCTGGCCATTGAGAAAGGAGGTCTATTATCACGAGTTAAATCCGGATAAGTTGTAATGTTATACAACCTAATACATTTTTAGAAATGTTTTGGGAAGGGGAGGGGAGGGATAAGGGTGGGTAATTGGGGGGCACTTTTGGGGGTAAATATAATCTTCAGAATCTATATACATATGATATTAGTTTGTTAAAAACTTACATGATTGTTCAACAAATAAATTTCTCAATAAAAATATGGTTGGAAAAAAAAAGAAAGGTACATTGCTACACCTACTACTACACTCTGATTTGCTATTAAGGATTAAGAAGATGGATAATGATTGGGTCAGCAAGACTTTGCCACATTTCTTGAAAATTCTTTCCCCTGTCTTCCTAGAATGTTGTAATCATTTTCATGCAAATTTTTCATTCAAGATTAAAATTTTAAGCATTTTGCAGAGATTTGTTACCAACTGATTTCGTGAGTTACATTTTAGACTGTCATTCATCTGTATAATAAATACTTACTAGGAAATTAAGAAACAAGTAAAGCGGCTGGAGTGGTGGCTCTGTGGTTTTGGTGCTTGCCTGAAATGCACGAGGGCCAGGTTCAAAACCCAGCACCATATATATAAGGAGGTGTCTGAGCAATGAAAGTCATATGGAAAAAAACTAATAAAACTGATTCTCTCTTTCTCTCATTGTACTCATTTCTTTCAAAGAAATTAGTACACTTTCTTTGTATCAGATACTTTTGATAAAAAGGGATGAGATGGACTAGTGAACACCTTTTCAGAGATCACAGTTCATTGATTCATTAAAACTATAATGTATTATTGGTATTAGAAATGATGCCCTTTGGGATGGGTTGCCTTCTCAGTATAACATTAGTATTTAGGTATCAGCTACATGTATTATTTTAACACGAAATATATTTTCTTTTATCAGATGAATAATTTCATAGTTTTAAGATGCCTGATATGGACTTGAAGACAAGTTTTAGATACTGGTATCATGCAAAGTAATCTCTTTGTTTTAAAAAAAAACCTTGTAATTTTGGTCCAAAAATTAAAATTTCAAGTAAATACATTAATATGGTCTTTGCAAAAAGAATAAAATATAGAAATACAGTTAATGCCAGATTTTCCAGTATTTTTAATCAGAAAGAACAAGGAAATAAATAACAACAGAGAGAAAGTAAACAAACAATAAAGCAAATTATAATTTGGTTATATTTTTCAGGCAAAAAAAATCAGCTAAAGGAATATTGTCTTGTGAAAGATGGGCACTTCATTCAAATTCCTGTTAAAGTTCCTAGGAATGTATTTAAGAAGTCTAAAAAAAGAATGTGATACAATAACAGGTTGCTATCAAGGAGGTATAAATGACACCTCTTGTTTTATCATCTTAAACACATTAGTAATTTCTATTTTATTACAAGCATAGGGTCAAATCAGAATTAGCCAGCTATAATTTCAACTGGCTCCAGACCTCCTTATCTGAAACATTTGGAACCTTTCATGCCATATGCAGTAGAATAGACAGTATTTCTTGCCCCATTTGTCTGGGTTAAAAGAGATTTTAATGAAAAAGGAAAACAAATGACCACAGAACATTCATGTTATTTAATAAAAGAAGCTGGGACTGGAGCAGTGGCTCAGTGGTTTCGGTGCTTTCCTGGCATTCGAAAGGACACTGGTTCAAACCCCAGGACCCACGTACATAATGGGGCACCACGTACACAATGAAGTATGGGAGCAATGAAAGTCACATGAAAAACTAAATAAAGTCGGTATTCTCTCTCACTGTCCCTCTTTCTCTTTACAGGGAGAGAGAGAGAAAGAGAATCAATCTTTATTTAGTTTTTCACATGGCTTTCGTTGCTCTGACATTTAGTTGTGTACATGAGTGCTGGGGTTCGAACTTGCATACTTGTGCATGCTGGGGAAGCACCATAACCACTGAGTCAACGCTCCAGCCCTCTCTTAAAGAAAACAAACAAACAAACAAAAAATCTTACATTTTTGATTCATTTAAAAATGAATTTTGGTGGCTCAATGGTTGGAGCCCTTGCTCAGCCTGTGTGAGGACCCAAGTTTGAACCCCAGCACCACATAGACTACTAAGTGTTAGAGAAACAAAGGCCAGTTGAAAGAAAACATAAAAATGATTCTCTCTTTCTCTCTTTCTTTGAAAAAATGAACTTGTCCTGAGATATCATTAAAAATGAATATAGTGGGGGCTAGAGCGGTGGCTCGGCGGTTTCAGCGCTTGCCTGGCAAGCACGAGGACCCGGGTTCAAACCCCAGCACCACGTACACAACTAAGTGTTGGAGCAACTAAGGCCATGTGAAAAACTAAATAAAGTTGTTTCTCCCTTTCTCTGTCTCTCTCACTGTCCCTCTCTCTTCATTTAAAAAAAATTAAGAAGAATAAAAATGAATACAGTGTTGGAGGTATAGCTCAGTGGTAGAATGCTTGTCTGTTATATACAAGCCCTGGGTTTGATCTCATTACAGCAAAAATAAATATTAAAAATGAATATAAAGCATAAGCATACATACTATATACCTTTTCCTATGGGACTGGTTCCCCTACCCAGAAGCTATTATAAAGAATGGAATCCAATTTCCCAAGTTCTGAGAATTTGAAGAATGTTAAGTAAATGGATCTAAGATTGGGACACATGAGAGCATTCCTATCTCCATTCAAGGAGCATCTCTTAATTTGTTCTCTCTAGTCTGTCAAATGACTAGAAGAGTGTCTGGTATACAAAGGAGATAAATACTTGCTTGAATGAATGAAGCTTGAAGTCTCAAATAATTTTGTACCTATTCTTTTTTCACCTCCTTCTCAAGAATTTCCCTGGAACAATGTTCTTTTACTTCAAAAGGATCATAGAATAAAGGGGGGGGAGGTAAAAAAAGGACAAGGAATTTAAATAAGCAGTGAAATACACATATCTTGGTGTTGGAGGGGTGGCTCAGCAGTTACTGCGTTTGCCTGGCATGCACCAGGATGCAGGTTCAAAACCCCAGCACCACGTGCACAAGGAAGTGTTGGAGCATCAAAAGCCAGAATAAAAACTAAATAAAATTCTTCCTCTCTCTCTCTCTCTCTCTCCCGCTTTCTAAAAAAAAATACATGTATCTTTTAATTTGTATTTCTAGAAGTTTGAAATAATCATTCTTTTGGTGGAGAACTCAGGTACTATTCCTTTAGATATTTATTTTTTTAATTTTTTTTAAAAAGAGGGGACAGTCAGAGAGAGAAAAAAGAGAAACAATTTTTATTTAGTTTTTATGTGACTGTCATTCCTCAGACACTTCGTTGTATATGTGGTGCTGAGTTTTGAACTTGTGTATTCACCCATGCCAGGCAAGCACCGTAACCACTGAGCCACCGCTCCAGTACCTCCTTTAGATATTAATTAACTGCTTGCAGGTGCTGGGCACTGAGGCAAAATCGGGGGATGGAGGTCAAACGTGACACACAAAATCTCTGCCTTCAGGTTCAGTTCCATTAATATGATTCCATGCAAGAATGAATCTTTTAAAGTTTGGTCTAGTTAGTTTGTATCTTCTCCTTCCACACATTTAGTTAGCTTTAACTGACATTTGTTTATATTGAGGTATAATTGTAGTATCAATAACCTACACATTTTAAAAGCATACAAATTGTATACATGTATACAATCATGACATAATCATCACAAAATAATGACATATCCATAACCCCCAAAGTTTCCTCCTGTCCTTTTGTAATCCATCTCTCCCTCTTTCTTGCCCAATTCAACTCCCTCAGGCAACAACAATCTATAGTGCTACAAATATAGATAAGTTTGCATTTTCTGGAGTTTATTATACAAATGGGCCCATACACTAGTCCCAGCTTCTTTAAATAGCAAATTGTTTAAAGCAAATTTGTTTTAAATAGCAAATTTATTTTGAGATTCATCCACATTACAATTATCTATAGTTCATCTGTTTTATCATAGAGTAGTATCTCATTACATGGATATATAACAATTTGTGGATATTCCATTCATCTGTTAATGAACATTTGCCATTTTTCCTGTTTTTGGTTATAAAAAATAAAATCAATGCCTTTCTTGAAAATAATTCCTCAAAATGTTAGTCATATAGTTACCATGTAACCCAGCGAATCCACAACTATCTTGCATATGAATGCTCACTGAAGCATTATTCCAAATCACCAAAATATGGAAACAACTCAAGTATCTGCTAACTGATGAAGAGATAAACAAAAGATTATATATCCATGTAACACAGTATTACAAAGCAACAAAAAGAAATGAAGGACTGATACATGGATAAATCTTGAGGATATTATGCTAAATCAAACAAGCCAGACATAGAAGGCCGTATATTTTATGATTCAATTTATGTGTAATGTCCAGAAAAGGCAAATTCACAGAGATAGAAAGTAGAGTAGTGGTTGCCAGGGACTTGGATTGGGGGTGGGGAAAGGAGAGTAACTTTCAATGGGTACAGGGTTTCTACTGGGGGTTTGAAAACATTCTAAAATTAGTGGTAATTGTTGCACAACTCTAGCTTCCTAAGGAAAAATGATAATCATTCCAGGTGTGTATCAAGCCCCTTTTGTTTTCTTGCATTTTCAAATAAGAGGCAAACTTGCAATTCTGCAAATAGTTGAGGGTACTGGCTTGAGTCCAGGCCAAAACTTCAGAGTCACCTACACTTCCTCTTTCTTTCACCCCCCCCCCCCGTATCTGATCCAGCAGTAAATCTTGACAGTTTTATCAATAAAGCAACCAGAATTCAATCAACATCTAAATACCACTCCATGGTCCTCTTTACCTGGCTATTGTAACACTGTCCTAAAGGGGTCTCCCTACTTTAGCCCTTACCCAACTGAAGTCATTTTGCAACAGGCTTGTGATCCTTCACACAAACACACACACAAAAGTTTGATCTCTTTTACTCCAATTTGTGAAATGGCTTCCTAAATCATTAAGAGTCAAAGCTAACATTCTGACAACTGACCCTACCCTATTTGGCAACAGTTATCTCATTCTCCCCGTCCCTCTCTCTTCCTCATATTCAGCTTACAGGTCTCCTGGCACCTGCCTTAGGCCATTGGTCCTTGCTGTCTTCTCCAAGAAAAACTTTCCCACAGATTTCATGGTACTTTCCTCAATATAATTTCTGCAGTTTTCTTTCATTACTGTATCTCAATAGGCGTGCATAGCCACACAACACCTTTTCTATCTTCTTAGATTTTTTCTTCTCAGATAGTTCTACTTAATATGTAATTATTTAATAACACATTCATTACTCACAATGTACTAAATGCTTTATTTGGTTACTTAATAATATGACAAAGTTGTAAGTACCTAAGTACTCTTTTATTTCCAAGAGGAAATAAATCCAGAAGTTAGGCAATTGCCTCAAGTCATATATCCATTCAAAGATGCACTTGGGATTCCATCCCAAGGAATTTCACTCTTGAGTCCTCTTTGTAGAACACCTAGCCCAACTAGGACGTTGTAAAGTCACCTAGGACTGTCTAATCCTTATTAATGTTTAAATTCTGTGCGTCCCCGCTGGAATGTAAGCTGTATGCGGGAGTTTCCTTGGAAAACCACTGTTGTCCTCAGCACAGGGTACACTGCCTGCCAGCTGATCCCCCAAAGGTTTGAAAGTTGGTTAACTCATAACTGGGGGGAAGGAAGGAGTTGGTCTTAGCAACAGATGCCCCTTTCGGTGCCGCTCCCGGAACTGCCAAGACCGTGTTAGGCTCCAAGTCTACACCGACGCAGACCCGGATGGCCAGGGGCAGTACACGACTGCAAGCAGAAGGGGTCAAGGCTACGAAAAAGTGCAACTGATCAGCACAAGTAATCTTCACCAGCAGCACAACCCTAAAACTTGGGGGGGAAGGTGGACTCAGGAAGGCGCCGGTGGCCAAATAACTCGAAACACCCTAGGCCCGCGAGCGGCTGGGCTGGAAAGTGGCCCAGCAGGTCCCGCCCACAACACCAGTCCCGCGCGCCTGCCACGCCCCCAGCCGCGGCAAGAGTGCGCGCCAGGATTGGCCGCGTCCGTCCTCGCGACCCAGCCCCGCCCGGGTCGACGCGGGGTGACCCGGAAGTGGTTGTGGAACCACCGCGCGGCTCCGCTCTCTTTTCCGGTCGGCGTGGTTTGCGAGGGCAGCGTCCGCGGTGCCCGGGCCTTCACCATGAGCGTCCCGGCCTTCATCGATATCAGTGAGGAAGATCAGGTGTGCTCGCGGGCCACAGGTGTCACCACGCGTGGCGTGGAGGTTGTGCAAGGGACTGGGGAGTCGCGAGCGCGCCTGGGCCGGGCGGACGGGACTCCGCTGGGTGGAGCCGGCTCCCGCCCTGAGACCAGCCGCTCTCGCTCCCACTTGTGGGAGTAGGGAGGCCGCGAGACCAGCTTGGAGTCGCACAAGTCCGTCCTCCCGCGGGCGCAGTGCGGGGCCCACGGCGCCCCCGCCGGCTTCCTGGCGTCGGCCTGCCAGCTGGCGTCACTTCTCACGTAGTTCTTGCCCGATTAGCAATGGGGTCTGCTGCGCCCTCTGAACGCACCACTTCCGCAGGGGGACGTGGTGAATCTGTCAGTAGTCAGCATTAGCAGTGTAGAGGAAAGTAATTTTGTACTAAAGTTCAATTCTATTTTTGGTTATTTTGCAGTCAGAAACGAGGTGACCCATTTTTATATGCTTAGGCTGGTCTTCTCTAGTCCTCGTTGTGCAAGTGTGAAAGTAGTTCTGTAACGTGAAAATATGGTGTGTCAGTTCATGCTCATGCTGTGAACATCATGGTACTTTTTAAGTTTACTGATTGGCCTTCTTTCTTCTTTGGTATGCAAGGCCGATGTTTTGTCTTTCTCCCTGGAACAGAAGTTTAATTGGTGGGAGCTAAACTAAAACATGAAATGTTATTTAAGTTAATTTTGCGTAGGTGAAAAAAATTATTTGAAGTCCTAAGTTCATCGTTTTTGTTTTTTTCTGTTACTCCATGAAGATGGAAATTTTGGTTTCCATATTTTTACTAGTATAAGATATCATGGAGAATTGCAGATGTGACCCACCACCCCATGATAGCATTGGGATCCTACAGCCCTGGAGAGCAAAGACAGAAGGGAAGATGAAAAAGGAGGTCAAAAATTGGGAGGGAGTTGAACACAAAAAATGTGGAGGACAAGAAAAAGCATGATACCAACAATTGGCTATTAGGTTACTGAAAAAGTGTTTTTGATACTTTTTTTTTTTAACATCAGATGCATTTGTGGCTGGAGAGATTTTTGTCACTGATCAAATTTTAAAATGTAACTTCTGCCTGCTATAGTGGTGTGCCTGTAATCCCAGCTTCTCAGGAGTCTGAGGCAGGAGAATCCCAGGATTAAGGGCACCCTGGTCAGCATAGTGAGACTGGCTCCAGAAACTGTCGTTTCTTCAAATGTGCTGCTCTTTTAATACATCAATTTCACACTATTCCTTTCAGGGAAATACTGTGATTGCTTCAAGATTTTATGTTTGGTCAAATTTTGTTAAAATTTGAGTTAAAAATTTTGAGTTAAAAAATGTGGTTCTAATCCTTGTTTGTTTTCCTTTGCCTTGTACTGCTACATTAACTGTTGTGGTCAGTAAGAATGATATAAAAATGGCAAACTTGATTAGTTCTTGGGAAAAGGTTGCTTTGCATCTAGTGAGTAGAAAACAGCCTTTTTTCTTTATTGGGCTGGATATTTTCGTCTTTCCTCTGCTTTCCAATGGTGTTTTTGTTCAAATATGATGACAGTTAACTTTTTTGAAATCTTGCTGATAATACCAATTCTTACATGAAGTTCTTATGTTGTTACCTGAAAAAATAGCACCAATAAGTCTACAGGTTAATATCCTTTTTAAACCCATATGTGTGGGTTTAAAACTGGTTTTAAAAATCTTGATGGCTTCTATCAAGGTGTTTTTAAAATTTGGTCTAGAAAGCAAGATACCTTTGCATTTATTAATGATATCCTTTTATCTGCCTGTTTGTTTTTCATTTTATTATCTTTAAAACCATTTGCATTCACATTTGGCTGCCATGCATACCAAGCCCTCAAAAGCAAAGAATTATTAGATATCAGCTGATGTGGCATGCCTGTAATCCCAGCTACTCCAGAGGTTGAGGGTTGAGGCAGGAGAATCACATGTTCAAGGCCAACCTGGGCAACCAGACCCCATCTCCAAAAAAAAAAAGAAAAGAAAAAAGGAGGGGGAGCAGCTGGGAACTTAGCTCAGTAGTAGATTGTTTGGCTAATGTATATGAAGCAGGGCCCTGGGTTCAATTCCTAGCACTAGGGAAAAAAAAAAAAGCCAGTAGGATTGGAAATGTGCAAATGAGTGAATGTGGTACTTTAGTTGTGTTTTTATAGATGATCCAAATGTGCTTTCTAACCCAGATACTCATGTTGTGTTTTAAGAGATTTGTTACATGTATCCAATTTGATAAATTTTATTCAAGGAAGTATTCACAGATACTATCTTTTAAAAATATCTTTGCATCTTCCAACATATGTCTTAAATAGATTCTCAAATATTTAATTAAGAAATGATTACTCTCTTGCCAGGTAATAATGTTTTAAGCTTTTCTAGTAACTGGGTGTATGTGTATGGTTAAGAGCAATAAAATTTGCATTTCCTCCCAAAAAAGTTGAATTTGGGACTGGGGGAGTGGCTCAGTGGTTCAAGCACTTGCCTGGCATATTGAGGACCCAGGTTCAAACACCAGCACCACTTACACAACCAAGTGTAAGAGAATCAAAGGCACATGAAAAACTAAATAAAAATTGATTCCCTTTCTCTCTTAAAAAAAAAAAAGTTGAATTTGCCAAGTCCAATTGATTTCTTCTCTACAGGGCTACCCCCTACTACACACACACACACACACACACACACACACACAGAAAGAGAGAGAGAAAGCCTTTGGCTTATGTTAGAAGCTTTTGATATTACTGGAAATCTAGCAAGGGTACAGGTGACACAAGAACTGGGAAGGTGATCCATGTAGTCCAAGTGTGTCTGAGTAGCCGCCATAAGCCTTGTGGGGAAAACCTGAGGCTCTTATGGTAGAGTTGGGGGAGAAGCCCTTCAACATAATTTGAAGTAGATTAGTTCTTAAATATAGTGTTTATCTTTATCTTTTTTTTTTTTCAGAAATATGACAGAATGGTTTAAAATTTTGTGTCTTCACAGTAAATATACATATATAGAAACATAACAATCTTATTTGATTCCACAGGCTGCCGAACTTCGTGCTTATCTGAAATCTAAAGGCGCTGAGATCTCAGAAGAGAACTCAGAAGGTGGACTTCATGTAGATTTAGCACAAATTATTGAAGCCTGTGATGTCTGTCTGAAGGAAGATGATAAAGGTTTGTTTCAATTTTTTTCTAATATTTGTTAACTAATCAAAAAAAACCTACTTTATATTTTTTCTTGTTAATTTTATTGTATGTTTTGTATTTCAAATCAATTTTGAGAAAACCTCTTTTAACATGTATTTCTTGAATATTATCATACTAATGATAATTAGTATGATAATTAGAACTGAAGAAAAATATGGGACTGGAGCGGAGGCTCAGCAATTATGGCACTTGCCTGGCATGCGGGAGTACCTGGGTTTGAACCCCAGCACCACGTACACAACAAAGTGTCAGAGCAACTAAAGCCACATGAAAAACTAAATAAAATTGATTCTCTCTCTCTCAATGTCCCTCTCTCTCTTTAGAAAAAGAAAAAAAAAAGAATGAAGAAGCTCTTTGCTATCATGAGGTTTAGATAAATATCAAATAAAATATAATTTCAAGTAATCTAAAAGCCATTTAATTCTTAGACCAGTTCCACACTTATTGAGTTAAAGTGGGGGATTTTTTAAAATTGTGGGTTCTGAAACCTTTAGGTAAGGTTTAGAGATTAAACTTGATATATAAGTAATATCTATAAAACATGAAAATAAGTCAACCAACCAGAAAGTTAAGAGATTTATTTCTAAATAATTTTTTTATGTGTAGTGCTAAGTTTTTCTCATCTGTGACAATAGCCTAACATAAAATCTTAACTAATAACTTCCAGGTGGCTGAATATAATGCCTGTGTTAAGAGTCAAAATTTTGTATATATAGACATCATCATTAATTTTACTAGTTAGAAACCAAATCTTAGATAACAGTTTTCTTCTTCATTTATAAAATGTATAAGTTGAGTTCTGCATGTTAGCTGTGCAGCAGAGCTAGTTCAGTTTGAATTTGTACAGAATATATTTTTTCTGCTCTCCGTTGAGGGCAACTCTTTTACTCTAACTAGAGTTTGTCTTTCTAAGTTGTCTTAAGTTTTCTGGCTTTTGTGCTCACTTTGGCAAAATTGGAACCATGCAGAGAAGATGAGCAAGACCGCTCTGCAAGAATGACATGCACATTCATGAAGCATTCCATATATATATATATATTTTTAAAGTGGCTTTCGTTGTATTAAAACCCTAGAAATGGGGGCTGGGGTGGTGGCTCGGGTGGTAACGGTGCTTGCCCGGCATGTACAAGTACACGGGTTCAAACCCCAGCACCCTTGTACACAACTAAGTGTCAGAGCAACGAAAGCCAATAAAAATTGATTCTTTCTCTCTCTCTCTCTCTCACTGTCCTCTCTTTAAAAAAAAAAAAAAAAACAACCCTAGAACTGTGCATTTAGCTAGACACATTTGAGTAGCATATCACTGATGGTTGTGTTGTTGATACTTGTGTAGATGTGGAAAGTGTGATGAATAGTGTGGTATCCCTCCTGTTGATCCTGGAAGCTGACAAGCAAGAAGCATTGATTGAAAGCCTATGCGAAAAGCTAGTGAAGTTTCGGGAAGGTGAACGCCCATCCCTGAGACTGCAATTGTAAGTTAAGAACTGAAAGGGTCTGGTTTTTCACAGGGTCAGTTCACAAGTCACTACCTTTTAATGGTTAAAAGCAGGCATTCTGGCACTTGGTTATCAGCTGTGGCTCTTATTACTTGTGACCTTTGGCAAGTTACTTAACTTTTCTATGCTCTAGTGCCTTCCTTAGTAACAGGAAGTTACTAGGTTTGTTGTGAGTGCAAATCACTATGGTTGCTGATCTCGACATTGTTTTCTTGTTTGTTAACAGGCTAAGCAACCTTTTCCATGGGATGGATAAGAATACTCCTGTAAGATACACAGTGTATTGCAGCCTCATTAAAGTGGCAGCTTCATGTGGGGCCATCCAGTATATTCCAACTGAGCTGGATCAAGTGAGTTACTGTGTGTAATACTTGTTCTGCTTACAAGAAATGTAGTTTTATGTTGTAGCCAAATAGGAAAAAGCTATATGTATTCTAAATGTTGTCTTTTAAATCATGAAAATATATTGATCTGTGTTACTAATTTTTCTCCTTCTGCCAATCTCATTATAGGTGAGAAAATGGATTTCTGACTGGAATCTCACCACTGAGAAGAAACACACCCTTTTAAGACTACTTTATGAGGCACTTGTGGATTGTAAGAAAAGGTATAAAGCAGGCATGAGCTTGCAACTTAACAAGGAATATAAGGTGGAAGTGTTTTTTAAAGACAGGAAGGGCCAATAATTTTTTTCTATTATCGTGCACAGATATTAGAAATATATTTCTGTAAATTTTACCTACTAAGTTAAAAAAAAGTTAACTGCAAAGGGGCTGGAGCCGTGGTGGCTGGGCAGTTACAGTGCTTACCTGGCATGCACAAGTATGCAAGTTCAAACCCCAGCACCACGAACACAACGAAGTCTCAGAGGAATGAAGATCACATGAAAAACTAAATAAAAATTGCTTTTCTCTTCTCTCTCTCTCTCTGTCTTTCTCTCTCTCAAAAGATAACAGCAAAGATTGGAGTTTTCCCTCATTTTTAAACTTCTTTAGAAGCAAAACCTGCTTTTGCTGTAAAAATGGAAAAATTATTAACCTGAAGACTAAATTATATAATGGTGCTTTGATGTCTTAGTACAGGATAATGCTATTGCTTTGGTTGAATGATGATGAGGGCCCATTAATCAAAAATTATCACAGAAGCTCTTGTATAAATAATGCCCCTAAGCTGAAACTGTAAGAATTTGGTTTTTCTGTTTTTGTTTTTTAAAAGAGAGAAAGAGAATCAACTTTATTTAGCCATTTTTCTTGGACACTTAGTTGCGTATGTGGTGTTGGGGGGAACCTGGGTCCTAATGTTTGTGCCAGGCAAGTGCTCCAACTGCTGAGCCAGGGATCCAGCCTCAAGAATCTGGTTTTTTTTGTTTGTTTGTTTGTTTGTTTGTTTTTGAAAGAGAGGACAGTGAGAGAGAGAAAGAAGCAATTTTTAAATTTTTATTTAGTACATGGTGCTGGGGTTTGAACTTGCGTACTTGCGCATGCCAGGCAAGCACCATAACCGCTGAGCCACTGCTCCAGCCCAAGAATCTGTATTTTTATCCAGCCATTAAATATGCTGAGGAATCAGACTATTGGAATTCAAATCTTGGGTTTGCCACTTGTTGTGACTTAATGTTGCTGTGCCTCCTTCAGAGTGGAAGTAATAATAATAGTGCTTACCTTAGGGTTGTTAAAAAGATTAGTGATAATGTACATTATCTTAAATGCAGATTATCTATATATTGATGCTTTTTCAGATATTTCCCTCCTCTGTTTCTTGCCTGAAGTCCAGATGTCTGTTCCTATTTAACTTCTCCATTCAGGTGTTTAAAAGGAGTTTCAAACTTAACACCTACAAAAGTGAACCATAGATTTTTTCTCCTTCTAAGCCTGTTTTCTTTTATTTTCCCCAACTCAAAAAAATAACCATTTCCATACTTCAGTTGCTCAAGACCAAATCTTGGGCTTCATCCTTGACTTCCTTGTTTTACGTCCCACATGTAATTCGTCAGTAAATCCTATCATCTGTGAATAAATCTAAAGTCAAACCAACTTCTCACCACTTATGTTGCTACCAGGTTGTTTAAAGATACTATCATTTCTCATTTTGATTATCGATGGAAGTAGCCTCTTTCCCAGTACCTTTTGGTCCTTATCCTCCTGGAAGATGGGATTGATTAATTTTCCCCTCTAGCCAGAACCCTTTAGTGGCTCCCATTAGCTTACAAAGCAAAGCTGTCTGGAGCACTCTGGTTTTGGCTCTTTCCTAGAATACTCTCCCCAGGTTTTCCATGTAACTCCTCCCCTGCTTCAGATCTCAATGTTACCTTCTCAGATGGGCCTTCCTTGGCCACCTGTGTATCTAATAGTGCCCTACCCCATCCCTGTTTCATTATTTCCCCATTGTATTTATTAACAGATACACTATATATTTAGTGCTTAGTATCTGTCCTTACTAGAATGTAAATTTCATAAGGGCAGGGAATTTGCATGTTACTGTAACAGTACCTGACACTGGTCAGCACTTGGTATCAATTTGTTGAATGAATGCTTATTTCTAAAATATAAACGTGTGGCAGAAGCAGTGGCTACAAGAAGCCAAGGTGTAAGCCAGTATGAAGTGGTCGTTTGAACTAGAGTGTATGCCCTTGAGGTTAAAATTCTTTAAGCACTTTGCAAGCATTAAGAGCCCTGATTTAACTCCCCGTTTTCAGACGTGTGAAAATTAGCTTCTGATATTTTTTAGTTCTTTCATCTTTAAGAACAGATGCAGTCCAGTGGATACTGTACTCCTTGTCATCTGCCTTTCAGTAGCATGTGGTTGTGGTACCCTTTCCTGAGGAACTCTTCCCTCCCCTTAGGTGACATCACTGCTCTTGTTTTCCTCCAGACCCTCTGGCAGTTCATTCTGACACATTTGTAAATTAGTCTTCCTCTCTTCCTTCAAAGGCTGGTATTATTCCAGATGTTGGCTTAGGACTTTTTTTTTTTTTTTTCCCTCACTCTGTTCTTTCTTCCCAGGTCATCTCATCTGTTCTGTGGTTTCTGACACTTACAGAATGAAAATCCATGTCTGTAACCCTGGCTTCTCTTCCAAGCTTCCGATCTATATATCTGTTTTCTGTTTCCACTTGGATATGCCCACAGGTGTCACAAACAATGTGACCAAAATGAATTTATTATTTTCTTCCTCTGAGTAAAACCTTCATGTTCAGTAAATGATAGGCCCATTTCCTTAAACAAGAAAACCACATGACATCTTTGATTCCCTCCTCTCCATCTCCTTAATCACCACGTCCCTGGTTATTTCTGCCTTCACAGTGATTTTTGACTGTACCAGCCAGCATCCTTGCTTCTCCGGGTGGTTGTAACAGAATTAAAAGTGGTCTTCTGTGTTGCACTGTGCAACCATGGTAATTTTTTTCTGAAACAAACTTCATATTTTTCTTTAGGAAACACAAATCTTAACGTGGTGTATGAGGCCTCCAACAGAATAGGTTCCCAGCTCCTGAAGCTTGGGTTTGATGAATGTGATGAAAATCATCTGTTTCTTATGGTGTTGTGATAGACTACAAAAACAGCTTTGTTTAAATATTCCCTCAGTTCCCCGCCCCCCGCAGGACAGACACACACCACCCTACCTGTACCCTTCTTGCTTATCACATGCTAGACATTGAACCTGTGTCTCATACAAAAGCCCTATGCTGTTTCCTCATCTGAACAGGACAGGAACTGGTACTTTTTTGTTTTTTAAGGACCCACAAGCTAAGGATAATTTTTGTAAATGATTGAAAAAGGTTAAGTAATATTTCATGACGTGAACTTTTTTTTTTTTTTTTAAAGAGAAGGACAGAGAGAGAATCAGAGAGAATCAATTTTTATTGAGTTTTTCACATGGCTTTTGTTCCTTTGACACTTAGTCGTGTATGTGGGTTGCTGGGGTTTGAACCCATGTACTTGCGCATGCCAGGCAAGTGCCGTAACCACCGAGCCGCTCCAGCCCCCTGACATGAACTCCTGAGTTTCAGTGTCCATAAAATTTTTTTTGTACACGTCTGTGCCTGTTTGTGTACATATTGTCTAAGGCTGCTTTTTGCCAAGAGTTGAGTAGTTAGAACAGAGACCGTATAGCCGGTGAAACCTAAAATATTTATTTCCTGGCCCTTCGTGGAAAGTTTGCTTATCCCTGTTCTAAATGCTCTACCTCACTGACTTCATATCTGCCTGGAGCATTCCTCTCATAATGAGGTTGAATGCCTCCCTTTTATGAGACCATTTAATACTCAGTGAAGGCAAGGAACCTTGTCTATCAACCTTTGCATTCCCAAGAAGGTATTTAGCACGTAAGGAACACAGAATGGATGAATACTAAGGTTACCCGTGGAGGGAACTGGAAAAGGATAGTTACTTAGATGCTGAATGCCTGTTGCTTGGCTGATTTGGTGTTAATGTTTTTTAAGATTTGGTATTTTTCTTTAGTATGTATTAAAAAATAATTTTTACTTCTAAATAGCACAATTCTGAGATTTACCTTGCCCTGTTATGTAAGAAGGCTGAATATTTATTGGTGCCCTTTCATGATTTTATTTATAAAATAGTGGTGATTCACAAGTACAAATAGTGTCATGCATTTTTAAAGGGTAATACTAGTTAACTGAGCCCTTGTAATGCATCTGATATCATGCTGCACATGTTAAATGGGTTGTTTATCTGGTCCTTGTGAATAAAAAAGATTTCTTTAGCTGATAAAATATATTTGATTGAAGTACTGTGGCTGCTATAAATAAGAAATAAAACGTACCTGTAATTAGAGTGCATAACAGGATAATTAACAATGAGCTTTTTTTTTTTTAGTTTCCCTTTGAATTTTTACAGTTTATCTCTGTATTTAAGAGGGTAGCTACCGCCACCTAACCCCTATAATTATATGTATATCATAGGAAACCTTAATTTTGAAAGAAGTTCAGAGTACCATTAAAGTTTTTAAGATAAATTATACAGTCCTGAAGAGTTGAAGTTGAATGTATGTATCTAGTTCCTTTGCCCTTTTCATAGCAGTAAAGTGATCATTTCTGATGCTGACTCAACAGTCATACTATACTGTCAGTTTCTGGACACAACCAAACTGTTTGCCCACCCTGAGCATTTATAATATTTGATATTCTCTCTGCCTGGAAATTCATCTTACCCCTACTTTCCACTCCTAAATTTTATTACACCCAAGAAAAGAACATTAAAGGGATATTTATATCCTCAGTCTCAGCTTACCTTCCTTGTTGATTGCTCTTCTAAAAGCACACTCTACTTTCTGCCCTATTCTTTTGCATCACCTTTTATTTCTTTCATAACACTTATGTATTATTTTTCCTTATTTGATTTTACTACAGAAAGGAAACTTCTGATTTTTTATTTTTTAGTAGATAGAGATTGTTATGTTTTTTGGTCACCATTTGTGTGTGTGTGTGTGTGTGTACCTATATATGTGTACACACGCACAAATATATATCAGTACAGTACCTGCCTTTTAGTATATATTTTTAAATGAATCAGTAACAGTTGTGATGCATTCAGATTCCTTAAATAGTATTTCTCTTTAGTGATGCTGCTTCAAAAGTCATGGTGGAATTGCTTGGAAGTTACACAGAGGACAATGCTTCCCAGGCTCGAGTTGATGCCCACAGGTAAGCATTACTATAATAAGAAAGAGCTTGTTTTCTACTTGTCGGTGAACTCCAGTATTTAGTTATATGAGTCTGAAATCATGTTTGCAGCCAGCAGTGAGCCAAAGCTATTCCGTAGAGTTTTGTCTTGTTGTTCTAATTTTGATTATGCAAATTCAAGATTGGATTTTTTTTTTTTCCTTTTCCTTTTTTGGTGGCTCAGCAGTAGCGCAGCCAGAATAAACCTGCCTGACAGTATGGAGAGGGGCCCTATGGAGTCTGGGACCTGCCTTCCATTTCCAGCCTGGGGTAGATACAGAGGGCTTAAATGGAGGAGAGGATTAGGCCCTTGCTAGGGAGTTGTTATCAAGGAAGAAAGAGTCCTTTCTTAGAATGATGGGATAGAGGATTTAGGGTTTCTTTGCATGAAGATGGAGTATTATGGGGTTTAGGGATAGTTGGTTCTGAGTGACCTGGGGGTGGTTCTTGTTCTAAGATGGAGGATAAATTTCAAAATGGCATCGCCTAGAGCAAGTTCCTGCCTTTTTATTTGATAAGGGGTGAAAAGGAGAAGGGGTGATGATGTATCTTAAACTGCTTCCCACTAAGAAAGGGTACAGTTGAGGACCCCTGTAGATACTGGCATTGAGCCATTCTAATGGAGCTCAGTAGGATGTTTTGGACCCTCTAATTGGTAGTGGCACTGACGATTCCCTTAAAAAGGAGGTGGAGAGCCAAAACAGGGAGGCTTCAGCAGCAAGGCTAATAATTATACAGAGAATTGGGAGAAGGGAAGGCAAGTTCTTGTCCAGTTAGTGGGTAAACAGATGGGCTAATCCTACATAGGAAAAAGATTCCCTGGTTATAGTTGAGGCAGCCAGAAAGGTGATAGGAGGCAACTATTTTTTAGCTGAAGTCCAAAAAAGGAAATTTTAATGGGAATATAGTGGGTGGCCACAGTGGGCTTAGAATTGTCCTATACTGTGACTGACACCTCAGGGAGGAGCATCGACAGGAATGTTAGTGGGTGAGGAAAAGCTTCTGTTCAGCATAAGAGGATAGTGGCAGAGGAGTGGGAGAAGTTATGGTGGGAATTAAAATGAATAGAGGCATTTTTTTCGAATTTGGTTGGGGTATTCCTGCCAAGGATAGGAGCTGGACATCCAAGCATGCGTGGGGCCTTCCAGTCAGGCAGCCAGAAGCAAAAAGTTTTAGTCTAGCGTGGTAGGATACCATTCTCAGAGGCCTCCGTTTCTCTCTTTGTTTTTGTTTTTGTTTTAAAAGGGAGGATAGTGAGAGAGAGAGAATTTTATTTTTAGGTTTTTTTTTTTTTTTTTTGGTAATGTGACTTTTGTTGCTCTAACAGTTCCCTGTGTATGTGGTGCTGGAGTTTGAACTCTGCACATGCCAGACAAAGGCTGCAACCACTGAGCCACTGCTCTAGCCCCTGAGGTCTCCATTTCTAATCTGCCTACAGATGATCTGTCTCCTGTCTCAGTTTTCCCTATGAAGAGTTCCTTGACTGCAGTCAGGGGAAAAGGGCAATGACCATTCTGGCTTCTTTGTGCTGATGGTGGGCGTTGGCTGTGGCAGTCAGGGAAACTCTTGAGAGGGCATTATCTAGGGGGCCTCTGAAGAAGTTGGGAGGCAGCTCCATGGAGGATCATTTCCATGACCATCTGTGCTAATTAGAGAGGCATTGCATGTATCAGGACAGTGCAGAGGTGTCCATGATGGTGGTTGGCAGGTGACTGGACATAGTGTACATTGCAGGGGTGGGGGTCATGTTAGAACAATATACAATACAACAAAATGTTTTCTGCAAGCAGTTAGTACAAAAATAGTTTTATCAGCCAGCCTATGAAGATAGTAACTAATTAGAGCTTAGGGTTCGGTCTGACATGTCACTTATTTGTGAGTGAAGGACATTTAGTTCTTTTTTTCTTTTCTTTTTTTTTCCAATAAAGAGAGAAGGACAGAGAGAATCAATTTTATTTAGTTTTTCATGTTGCTTTTATTGCTCCAACACTTCGTTGTGTATGTGGTGCTGGGGTTTGAACTTGTGTGCATGTGCATGCCAGGTAAGCCCTGTAACCACCAATTTACTGTTCCAGCCTGGACATTCAGGTCTTTAGAAACACATTTAACTTTTATAATGGCACAGGTGTCCCCTTGAGTTAGGAAGAGCCATCTGATTTCTGTAATGTAGCTTTTATTTGGCATTATCTCTGTTAGCGGGAGGATCCCTTTTGCTGTGTCACTTAGGACTTTCTTGGTAAAGTCAGGGCTTTTATGTTCCACATTATATTTTTTAGATTAATCTGAGGGATAAATATTAGAACTAAATCATATCAATGAAAAACAGATTGAGTTAAACTATATAGGAGGTTAGGGAAATTTGTAGATCTCAAACTGACTTAGAACAAACTTGTGACTCCAGTATCTTCTGTAACCAGGAATGATACAAATGTACATTTTGAATTACAAGAATCATTCTTTCCTTTTAAATGCCCATGTGTGGCTGTGTTTTGGCTGTAACTCTGCTGCCAGTTTTGTTTTGTTTTGTTTTGTTTTTAAGAGAGAACGGGAGAAGGCAAGAGAGAATCAGTTTTATTTATTTTTTTTAATCTGGCCTTTGTTTCTCTGACACTTAGTATATGTGGTGCTGGGGTTCAAACCCGGATCCTTGCACATGCGAGGCAAGCACACTAACTAGGCAAGTACTCCAACTACTAAGCTACCACTCCAGCCCCTCCTACCAGGTTTTTAAGAGTAGGTTGGTCAAATTTGATCTTTATCCTATCTGTTTGAGGGTCAGCTGAGATTCCTCAGGAGGCCACTCTTGGGGAGGTATATGAGAAGCCTCTTGGCTCCTTTAGCCTTCCTCTACCTACCATTCGTGCCATTTGCCAGGATGGGTCAAGGTCTTGCTGACCATGCTTCCTTTGGAAGCATTAGGGATATTTCCTTTTCTAATGACCTTCCTCTTTGCAGAATGTGCATTCTGTATTGGTTGGCTTTCTCTGGGGGCCTCCTGATGAGAGGATTAAGAGTTCACGGGACTCAGAGATGCAAGGCAGAAAGGGTTCCATTCTTCTCTGGGTCCTGCCAGACCCTAAAGGCCAGGGCTTTTCTTTGGCCCTTTTACTTCCTTGACTTTGGTCTCCAGGTTTTGATTTTAAACATCCAGCAGGCCAGTTTCATCAGTCTTAAAGTGGTCTTTAATTTTAATGTGTATAGTTTTATACCCCTTTCATTTTAATTAGGGTCAGTACTAGAAATTAGCATTAAATCTCATCTCTCCTGTAGGTGATGGTGCATCTTAACCCAGGTTTTTCTGTTGGAAGTAGTACTTCTGCAAAAACATTAATAGGTAATAGTTACAAAGTTTTATAAGAAAAATACAAAATGGAATTAACAAGAACAAAACCATATTTCAAGTTAATCACACACTTTTGAGATTTATCCTCCACAAACCTTCTGCAACTTACTTACACTCTAGCTTGTTTACTTTACTATACAAGAGTCTCATTCAGAAACATTTCTTTCATTCTAATTTCCATACTTATAGCTTTCTTCTGCAGAACATTAACAGACAAGCTACAATTTTACATGGAAAATACAAAAAAGAATTAGTAAACCCAAAAACATATTTAGCTTGTATAATAGCTTTGAATCAAGAAGCAATTTCTATAATCCATTTTGTCTCTGTAAAGATCTGTAAATCTTATCATCTTACCAGTTCAGTCACATGAGACTCTTTATAAATTTTTTAATTTTGTATTGGATTTCTTGGTTGAGATCATAGTAATCTGTATAACAAATCCTACCCTTTGAACACAAACTTTAAATGAGCTCAAGTTTAGTCTAGTTTGGAATCATCCTAACATGGGGCAGGATGAGAGGCAGAGACTTCTCAGGTAAGGTGGGGCTTTTGACAGATTTCCACATTGTCAACCTTCAAACAAACTAGACTCTCCAGATTTAATGGGGTATTTAATCACAAAACATTAAATGATACATCTGAAAAGAGATTACTGCTGTAGACAACCTTAGCCTAGAATCACCAATTTAGTAAAGTGCTCTCCCAAGTTTCATACTTCAAGAGATTTGTGTACCTGGAGGGCATGAACCACACATAATTTACAAAGAAGCCAGTTATACTGTCTCAGTACTGATGTCCTTATGTTAACCAAATTTAACCTTTGAAGAAAAAGTTGGATCCACAGTGTATGAATAATCCAGAATAGCAGTTGTTTATTTCAGAGACATACTGACCTTAACTCCTTTAAGATTAACATCTCTAGGGGCTGGAGCGGTGGCTTAGCGGTTACCTTACACAACTAAGTGTCAGAACAACGACAGCCATGGAAAAACTCAATAAACGTGATTCTCTCTGTCTCTCTCTCTCTCTCTCTCTCTCTCACTGTCCTTCTCTCTTTAAAAAAAAAAAAAAGATTAACATCTCTAAATAATAAAACCTAGCACCAAGGATTATCTTAATTACATAGAGAATTAGGTTCTGGCCTATTTTGACCTTAGCGGGGAAAAGCTAAGATAACTTCAACTGATTGTACTACAACCAACTCAATCAAACAAACTTTGAAATTTACCTTCCACAAACCTTGTACTGTTGAACCAATTGACACTGAAATTTCTTAAATGCTTAAGTCACGTGAATCAAAAGTTAATTTATGAGTGCTCATTATATGCCAATTTTGGTACCATGTAGATAAACACATATGTAGATACAAGTATGCATAAAAATGACAGGAAACAGTGATTTTTCTTGAATAATTGCCCTCTGAATAAAGACAGCAGGAAAAACAGAAGGGTAAAAAGAACTCCAGTTTGGGGTTGGGGATTTAGCTCAGTGGCAGAGCACTTGCCTAGCACGTGCAAAGCCCTGAGTTCGGTCCTCAGCCCTGATAAAAACAAAACTCCAGTTAAGCAAAATATATGGATTTGGATGCAGAAGAACAAGAGAAGAGATGGACTTAGGGTTTGGAACTTGAGAGAGAGAGGTGAAAGAACTGAAGATCAGTAGGACATTTAGAGTAGTTGGGAATACCCAAGCACCAGGGCATACATGTAGAAGATGCATTTCTGCAGAAGAGAAAGTTTATCCACTAAGAGCACAGAGAAGAGAAATGAGAGCTCCTTTGCATAGATCCTGGGTGAATCCCTATAAATGAAACACGGAGGAGCATGGCTGGGTGCGTTGTAAATTTGAGGGATGAAATCCATGGACACCGGTCAGACAGAGCAGAGTAACAGAATTTAGAGTAGTAGAAACAAAACTCCCAAAGAGAGGGATGCCTTGAGGGGTTTTTTCATTGATATAAGACCCTGGGGATAATTGCAATATCCAGAATATATACACATTTTATACTATTTTGTTAAAATCTTGTAAGGTTGCTCAAAAATAAAAAAAATTAATAATAAAAAAAACACTAAAAAAAATCCTGAGTAAAATCCTCAGTATTATAAAAAATGAAAGAAAAAAAAAAGAATGTGAAAAGCAGTTTTGGCAGAGAGAAAGTCTGGAGTGGAGGTACCAGGCCTGAAACAGAGACCTGGACATAGAAAACTATTGCAGTGGAGAATTTAAGATCTCTGAGAACATGGGAGTCAAATATGCCATTTTCAGGCCAGTGACTGTTACTGTCCAGCTCATATTGGAGCCAAGCAGTATTACAGAACAACATCAGTTCTTTTAGGTTTGACTGTATCTCAGAGACCCAGGGTCTAGATACGTTTGAGAAAGCATCCCAAGGGGGTTTCTCATGGAAGCTTTGATGATACTTATCCCATGTTGTATGAAATGGATTAAGGAGGGCCCCCAGAGACTGGCAGAGAGAAGGACCAAAATCAAGGGGTGTCCCCCCAAGAATTTGATTTCTCTAAGGTCATTCCAGGAACAACTAGTTGGAAAGACTGGCTATCTATAGGCTTCTCCAAAGATGGCAAGTCATTACTACCCAGTGGTGGTGGGATTTCTCTTACCTAGTGCTAGGATTTTTCAGAGGAATAGTATCTATGGAGAAAGAAACCATGGCAGGGATTCCAGGAATCCAGAAGAATCAGAGGGGGTCACTTAAATGATGGCTGGTGGTGGATGTGATGGCCAGTAATGTGAGTGGTCCTTTCTGGAGCTGCCAGAGGGGAGAGGTGGTAGGAAGAGGGAAGAGAGAAACCAGGTTGAGGTCAGGGGAAGGTCCAGAGAGGCCACCAGTGGGAACCTCAGAACACCAGTCCTCTGGTTTCGGCACCATTTATGTAAGGAAAAAGTGAATGAAGGAAATAGAGTGTTGGTGGCCCAACCCTAAGAGGTTTACTCTGGACAAACCTATGGAGAGGTGCCCAGTAGAGTCTAGGACCTTAAGATTGGGTTTTGGAATAAACCAAACTCTATGGTGTCTTACTGGTATGGCGATAATAATTCCAACCTAAGAAGTAGAATGTAATTTTGGGTCAGTTTATCTTAACATTGTTAAATAGATGGGGAAAAGTTGGTGACTTGCTTAAAAGTAGGCATTGCTCTGGAGCAGTAGCTCAGTGATTACAGCATTTGGCCTGGCATGAGTGAGGACCCAAGTTCAAACCCCAGCACCACATACACATTAAAGTCTCGGAGCAACGAAAGCCTCATGAGAAACTAAATAAAATTGATTCTATCTCCGTAACAAAAAAAAAAAAAGTAGCCATTGCTAATGAGAAAATAAGGACTTTTAAAAGTGTTAAATCTAACAAGTAAGAACAAGAATAGAATCGGTGTTTTGTGCAACATTTAAATAGGGTTATTGCTATACATGGACCTGTGCCTGATTGGAGTTGTTAAACAGGGTAGATAATAGTAAAAGTCTTTGACTTAAGAGGTTAAACAGACTGCATTCAAATTTTTACCCCATCCTTTAATTAGCATTGTTCTTTCTGAGCCTGTTTCATTGTCAATAAAACAATCAAGATAATATTGTCTCTCCAAGCATTGTTGTAACGAATAAATGAGATACAGTGCATGTAAACCACTTTTCTAGAATATGATAAGGTGCTTCTGCAGTCTGCTCTTTTGATTATCGTGGTGCTTTCTGTTCAGCTTTTTGTCTGCGACTTTTATTATGTTAAAACAGACCTAATTAAAAAAATACTTATTGACCTATTAAAACCCCTTTTTGTATCTTTTTTTTTTTTTTAAAGAGAGAAGGACAATGAAAGAGAGAGAATCAATTTTTATTAAGTTTTCACATGGCCTTCGTCACTCTGACACTTAGCTGTGTACGTGGGTGCTGGGGTTTGAACCCATGTATTTGCTCATGCCAGGCAAGTGCCATAACCACTGAGCCACTGCTCCAGCTCCTCTGTATCATTTTTAATGATGATATATTGACCTCTTAGTTTACTGAATCAAATGTATTTTGTGACCTGCAAAAATTTTAGTGAAAAGACGGAATTTTAAGACTCTGAGCTTGCTTTTTTTGTTTTCTGATTAAGGTGTATTGTACGAGCATTGAAAGATCCAAATGCATTTCTTTTTGACCATCTTCTTACTTTAAAACCAGTCAAGTTTTTGGAAGGCGAGCTTATTCATGATGTAAGTAGTTTGTTCTTGAACGTGAAGATTTTTTCTTTTCCTGAATCTTACATTCTGAAGCAGTAGTGCTGTTCTCTTCCGTTAATGAACATGACTACTGGATAGTCTTACTCTTCTGTACGTCAGGAACAGGCTGATATTTAGGACCAACTATTTGCCGACCACTGCACGTAATCTTGTTCTTCCTCCCTTTCCTTCATCTCCTAACTTAGCCTGGCCCTTATGGACTTCAGTAATATACATTGCTTTTTTATTACATATGTCACTATCCCTGAATAGAAAGATAAATCTTATGTTTTAAAACACATGAACATACTTTTAAAGTGCAGTTATACAGACTTTTGGATTATTTTTCATTTGGACTGTCATTAGCCACCATCTTTCCGTGTTGATAATTTAGAGCTCACTATATTTACTGAATGTTTCATTTTAAGAGTGAGTCATGAAAGGAGATGGTTTGGTAATTTGATGAAACAGATGGATATTTATGCACTAAAACAAATGTGGAGTTTTGTTGTTAGGAGTCTGTATTTAAAAAGTATTATATAAATCTTGACTTTATCTTGATAATTTTTTTGTCTCATATAGCTTTTAACCATTTTTGTGAGTGCTAAATTGGCATCATATGTCAAGTTTTATCAGAATAATAAAGACTTCATTGATTCACTTGGTAAGTTTTGGGGTTTATTCTTTGAGGGATACATGGGAACATGCTACTACGGAACAATTATGTTCTGTGAGATCCTGAAAATGTGGTTGTAGCTTTATCTGCATATTACCCAAACAAGTATGTTAGAATAGTAATAAACAAGTGGACAGTTTAAGAATTATTTAGAATGAGTCAGGAACAAGAAACAAGTATATAAGATGACGTTTGTGATTTTTTTAAAAAAAGAAGAGAGCAGTGAAAGCCCAAATAATCTGGGCTTTTTAGTCTCTCCATAAGAACTTGTTGAACTTGAGGCCTTTCCAGTTCTATCCCATCATTCTCATGAAGTTCTAGTAGGAATCAGGTGCTTAGAAGAGATTCAGATAGAAATAGCTCCATTGATAATATGTGTTTTTAAAATTTGAAGGTGGCAGGGATCAGAAAATCAACTAAAAGGGTCTTTGTTCACTTTATAAAGCTAAAATAAAATTATTTGTAGAAGACTTTATTCCTTAGATGTGTGACAATTTGTATTTTTATTGCCTCCCCCCACCACACACAAAGATGTAGTTACAAAATTTTAGAAGAAAATGTTTTTTTCCTCTTTAGTATACTATTTCATGATTGGACTATGCCCCCTCCCCTGGCAAAATTTTAAAATTACAAAAGTATATAGCATTGCTTATGTTTTATATGTATAATTTATATGTTATATATTAGATCTAGGGAGTTAGAAATGGATATGTAGTGATTTTACATGATAGTAGAAACTTTGCTAACTACAGATAATCAAAGACAGTGTAAGAAATCTGGTTTTTTATCTTTAAATTTCGTTAACTGAATGCATCTCAGACTTCAGTAAATGTTTGCTACATTGAATTGAACGTTACCTTCGTTCAGCAAACCCCATGTATATCCATTTTAATTTCCTTCTGGAGCATATTTTTAATAACAAAATTACAAAGAGAATACTTAGAAAACCAGCAGTTGAATAGATTTTAAATGTTCTAAAATTACCAGTTTTTTGACAGCTATGCACTCCTGGGCTTTGATATCCTCTTAGGCAATAATCAAAATGTATTAGAGATCATTTATATGTTTCACATGAATATTGAATTATTTTTGTCTTGTTTGTTTGAGATATAGATGAAGAGTACATTTATAAATTTACTTGGTTATATTTAGCTTTCCATTTGGTAATCATTAATTCCTCTCACCTATAAATTTTTGGCAGCCATTGGAATTGGGGGAGATTGACATATTCAAATGTAAGGCATTTGAAATACACCTAGATAAAGTAGATACGAGAGTTTGTAGAATGCTTTGCCAGGTGCACCAGACCCAGAAAACCACATTCTGGCCCAGTTAATTTGCTTTGTGGCATGAGCTGTGTGATGGAATGTTAATGTCAGCAACCTCTTTATTTACGCACCAAGGCAAAAGGAGTAGTAATTAACACTTTGACACTCCCCCATTGATGTGTAATTGACTGTTTCAAAGGAGCACTGGTTCATAAGCTATTGCATGCATTAAAATTGCGTTTTCTATATTGCAGCATTTTAAGACAGGGGTCAGTGACAATGCAGAAATTGCTCAATGATGCACATTTTTTTATTACTGCATTAAGGTTTTGACATATTAGTAATGAATAAATGTTTCCATAAAATTAGATTTTTTATAACTTTAAAATTGAAATATGACACAGAACACCATTACTTAGTCTTTGAAGGTAGTATTCTAGTTTTATGAAACAAAGCACTACTTCTTTCAGATCTTTAACTCATACTTCACCAGCTTAATGGTTTGATTTTCAAAACAAGAGTATAAAAGGCTTTATAAATTATGGTCGTTTGTTTTGCAAAATAATGACTTTAAACATCAATTTGAAGTTTTTAGACACAAGTTTTCAGGTGTAAAACAAATCCTGGTTTTTATACTTCATTTTAGAAATAATCTTCATTCCTCTTGGTAGGTTTTTTCGCTATGGTAAGGTTGTAACTGCATAAAAGCAGCAGTGAAACTGATTTAACGAGTATTTTGAATAATACCTTAGATATTTAAGGAGTTTGAATCATTTGTCATATTGCAGGGGAACTGTATGTATGTGCCCATAGAACTGGAAATGTTAAGAAATTTTTGAGAATCTTTTATATTCTCTAATAGGAAAACATTTACGACCTGCTACTTTATTTTTGTAACTAGAAGTTAAATTCCCTAATTTGCTTGTTTTTTGAGCATCTAAACAAATTAATAACCTATATTAGAAATTTGTTTATAGAAAATGCTTTTGGGAAAACATTAAATGTGTAAGTTGTGTTTTATACATGTACTATGTACTACTAGACATTTATTACAGTTGAAAGGTTACAAATGTCTGGATTCCACAGGTGGCATCTGTTCCTCAAAACATTTTTTTATTAATGCTGACATCACTTGGGCCAACAGTATCATTATCTTGTGTCAACTGAATTGCCCTAACATGTCCACTTGTAATCTGGTATTATCCAGTTGCTACCTTTTTGCTTCACAAAGTTAATCAGCATCTGATTTGCATTTGTTAATTAGGGTTAATGTGCATTAATTGATTTTTTGATGCTTGTAGATTTCCATTAAATCCAGCTAGCAATACTAACTTGTGTACCTCATTCATTTGAGTTATGATGATGTTTTTGTTGAATCTGTGCCAAACAGGAACCCTGTATCATAATTACAGCTAATTAATAGATGATTATGCCCTATATTAATGGGTTCCCTAGTTTTCCACTCATGTATGATTGTTATAAATTTCAGATTTATAAATGAAGTGCTTAGATAACTTTCTTTAACAATACAGACTTTAGGCTCTGAATTAATAGAGAACACATAATTTGTGGAGTTTACATAATTGAAAATTCAGAGAAATGGAACATGTAAAAAAAATTCTAGATTAGTTTTAGCAACTTGTTTTTATTAATATAGTACCATCAAAACAAGTATATATTAAACCATATTTTAACTCTACTTCTGTTTAGGACCATTTCATAGTTTGGCTAGGTAGAGTTTGTGAATTAATTGGTATTCTTTGTTCTTTGTTTTATAAACAGACCTTTGTTGTGGGTCTGGAACTGCCATTTTGTAACTAGATCACTTAATCTCTCTGTTCCTTGGTGTTTTGTTGTTTTGTTTTGTTTTGTTTTAAAGTATCAGGACTTAGATAATTTGATAAGTTTCCTTAGGTCTAACAATTGTTTGTGATCCAAATAATTATAACAGCATGTTTTATTAGAAATTAAAAGGCAAAATATGAATTTGTATTATTTTGTATTTTTGCTTTATAAAGAACAAATTTCACTGTTAATGGTATAGTTTAATTTTAGTACTAAAGATATTGGCCTCTAAATATTTAAATGATAAACACATTTTGGTGGTTTTGATTTGAAAGAATGAAATCTAAAATGACCTGAAGGGACACTGAATGTTTTCATAACAGAAAATGTTTATAATAAAGTATTTTAAAATTCATGCTTATTAGTAATAGTAATACAGAACAAATCATATATAGATAAGGAATCCTGTGTGTCTAAATAAAAACAACTATTAGTGAAAATAAGCTTAGGTAATTTTGACTATGAAATGTGCTTTGATTATCTCCTGAAATATATAAATATAAAAATGTAAAATGTTCAAAACTTTTAGAGCCTAACAATATCATTTATAGCCCATTTTTAACTTTGAACCTATTGATCACTCATGGGTGCGACTTCATTATGGGGTCAGTTTATGGTTTGCAAAAAAAATAGAATTTTTGTGTCAGTGCTCAAATACAGTGATTTCCACAGCTTACCCCAAGAGTTGTAATTGTGTAGGTCTTCGGTTAGTATGGATACTCATCAGGCTTCACTATTGTTATTCAGGTCTTTTACATGAACAGAATATGGCAAAAATGAGACTACTTACTTTTATGGGAATGGCAGTGGAAAATAAAGAAATTTCTTTTGATACAATGCAGCAGGAACTTCAGATTGGAGCTGATGATGTTGAAGCCTTTGTCATTGATGGTAAGGTAGAACATGGAATGTAAGATTCTGATATTGAGATGAGCCTTTTGCACGCTGAGCTAATGCTTTTGTAGCAGATGTATATGCTTAGTAGACAAGTAATTATATTTGTAGTAGAGTGAAAATTCAGTGGGCATATAAATAATGTAGGTTTTGGTGTTCTAGCTCCTGAAATTGTATAGAACAAAGTCCTTTAGGCAGTATAATGTGGTTAAGAGCATAGAGTTTAGCATCAGACCTAGGTTTAAGACCAGCTCTTCCTGGCATGTGGTAAATGATTTGCACATGTTAACCATTGCCTTTTTTATAATTAGCTCAGAAGCAGGACCTTCTTCCCCACATTATAAAGTGGTTTAACTGTTAATTAGGAATTTTTTTCTGAACTTTTAAAATTTGTAAATTGGGATTATGCAATTAAGATAAATAAAATGTATAGAACTTTGATATGGTATGGTTTTTTCTTTCTTTTTTTAAAGGTAGAGGGACAGAGAGACAGAGAGAGAGAGAGAATCAATTTTTAGGGCTGGAGTGGTGGTGGCTCAGCAGTTACGGGCTTGCCTGGCTTGCAGAAGTGTGCAGGTTCAAACCCCAGCACCACGTACACAATGAAGTGTTAAAGCAACGAAAACCACATGAAAAACTAAATAAAATTGATTCTCCTCTCTCTCTCTCTTTCACTGTCCCCCTCTCTCTAAATAAAAGAAAAATAGAAAAAAATTTTAGAAAAAGAATCAATTTTTATTTAGTTTTGCATGCAGCCTTCAGTGCTCCAAGACTTCATTGTGTACATGGTGCTGGGGTCTGAACTCACATACTTGCCCATGCGAGGCAAGCACTGTAACCGCTGAGCCGCTGCTCTTGCCCCAATGTGGTTTTGTCTAATGATCTTGGTCTCCAGTAGTTATATAAAGAAGTAATATCTTGATATTAAATTCAGTTTTTTCTGCCACATGTAAGTGTAGGTGAGAACTCCTAGAATTCTTAATAAAAACTGTGTGAGCCTATAGTCCTATCAGTACAAGAGGACCACATGTTCAACACCAGCTGTAGCAAACTGGCAAGACCCTCAGCAACTTAGCAAGAGCCTGTCTCAAAATTAAAAATAAAAAAGACTAGGAAAGTAGCTCAGTATAGCACCCCAGGTTCTATCTCCAATAACCAAAAAATTATAGCAATAATTTTTAAAAAGAGTTACTGAATATTGATTCACTCAGCAACCATGCCAGCGGTTGCATCATATTGTTTTGCTCATTAAATTCAAAGAGCTGGTTTATAAAATAATGTTGGAAACAGTGTAAAGTTTTATTATGGTCACTTGATCATACCTTAGCTGTTTTTCTTGGAAATTGTCTATATAACGTATCATTTTTTTAAAAAAAATCTTTTTTTCAGCGGTAAGAACCAAAATGGTCTACTGCAAAATCGATCAAACCCAGAGAAAAGTAGTTGTCAGGTAAGACATTTAATACTTTGCAGCATTTTGTAGAACAATTTAGTTCTGATTATTTCACTTAAGTGTTTAGAGAACCAAGGTGGAGTTCTTATCAGTTGACTGTAGTTAAATAGTTGCTATTTATCATAATTTTATTAAAGTTCAGACCGAATGTGATTAGCTTATTTAATGAAAGAGTCCTATTTTCCAGCACATTTCATTTAATGGCTGAGCATTGGCTAGAATACTAATGACTTTTGTGTCTGCTTTATATAGTTGTTCAGAATAGGATTAGGATCACTGTGGTGATGTCTTTTAAAACCAGCATCTAATTCTTAAGTTCTCTTCCAATTCTAAATCATGTATTTTATTTATACTTGAACTTTGTTTTTAACTAGATTCCAGTGTGTAGTATTATAAAAAGAATACCAGAAGATAAAATGTTGACTAATACGTTGTTTTTAATTTTTCAATTTTTAGTCACAGCACACATCGGACATTTGGAAAACAGCAGTGGCAGCAACTCTATGACACACTTAATGCCTGGAAACAAAACTTGAACAAAGTGAAAAACAGCCTTTTGAGTCTTTCTGATACCTGAATTTTTATGTATATAATTTTGTTCTTTTTGGGGGAAATGTCAAAATCATAGTAAAACATTATAAACTAAAATTTGACTAGTCTGGGCATTTGTTATCTCAAATCTAAAGAAAAATCACAAAGCCAGAGGATAGAAAGTAATATATTTTAAGGGGTCACTTTGTCTTATACATAATACCTACGTCTATAAGGATAACTTGATGCTTAACAGCAAATTCTGCAAATATAGGACAGTTATCTTAAATGATGTATTTGCAGAGCCAGATACATATAATTTTAATCACAACAGAAACAAAGATGGAAAAGTAAAGAAAACTATAATATGTAAGTAATTTTATTCTAGTAATAACTACATCAGTTTTGTTTTGTTTTTTTAGAGAAGGACAGAGAGAGAGAGAGAGAATCAATTTTTATTGAGTTTTTCGCATGGCTCTTGTTGCTCCGACACTTAGTTATGTACGTGGGTGCTGGGGTTTGAACCCATGTACTTGCGCATGCCAGGCGAGCACTGTAACCACCAAGCCACCGCTCCAGCCCCTACATCAGTGTTTTATTACATCATTTTACCACTGAAAACATCTATTAACATCATTCAATCTGTTTTTTCAAACATCTCTTCAGCTTTTCTTTTTTTGAGTTGGCTGTCTTTTTCTAAGTTTAAGAACTTTTCAGTTTCAGTTGTCTGATCTGTTATGAGGCTCTGGCTGTTGTCATTACCAGGAGAAGGAGTGTCTCTAACCTTGATTGTCTGAAGATGGCTTTGTAGCACAGCTGAAATCAGAGGCTTTGCTTTCACCTAGGAAAGACAAGTTTGTTTTACCATTTAAATTATGCAAATGACTTTTAAAGAATCCAATAAGCCTCTGCAATTAAAAGTGTGTGATAAAAGCCAAGGTCTTCATGGTTGATTGACAATTACTTTAGTGAATTTGGTACCAAAATACTATACAGTGTGAATTTGTAGGCTTACATAGTAGCTCTTCAAAATCCAAGGTTACCACAAATGGTTTCTAAAAGGTCTTGGGCTTATGATGGAAAGTATTTAAAATTATGCAGATAAAAATCAATTTTGTCTTCTATACCCTTTCCTTCTCAAACATCTATCAAAGCTAGGAGAAAATTAAAAATTCAGAGAGAAGTAATATAAAAACTACTTTTTCATGTTTCCTCTTATGCTTCAGAGTACTACTGTTGAAGAAACAGGAAAGCAATCAGGTATTTTTGAAGTTGGCATGTTTCCAAGGAACTGCATTGAGTCATATTTATAATACTGTTTTTAAATAAATAACTTTTTCATTTTAAAGCTTTTTTTTCCTGATAATAAAAATACTGGACACTTAGTGGACAAAAGTATATTTTTAAAAATGTAAAATCATTATTGATCTATTACCTAGAGAAACCTGTCAATATTTTGGTGGTGTTTACTGCAGGTCTTTTTTTACTATTTGTAGCATATTGGTAATTCTGTAGAATTTTATATCTTGTTCTCCTGTGAACAGTTTCCTAGGTCTTAAATTTTTCATGAACAACTGTTAGTGACTGTAAATTAGTTCTGTGTATGAATGGTGATTTGACTTCTATTGAATATTTTATCCCTCTCAAAAATAAGTTTGAGGTAATTTCATTGAAAAAAAACTTTGATGGTTTTCAAATACATTCCCAAATAAAAATCTTCTATACAAAGGGAATATAAAATGGCTTTAATTTTTTTTTTTTTGGTTAGGGAAATAAATGAGTATTTTAGAAATAACAAACGGTGTGAGTTTCCTTAAAATTACCTTGAGATCCCAACCACCTTTACACATTTTTTAAAGAGAGAAGGATAGAAAGAATTAATTGTTATTTATTTTTTTCATCTGGCCTTTGTTTCTCAACACTTAGCTGTGTATGTGGTGCAGGGGTTTGAACCCAGGTCCTTGTGAGTGCTAGGCAAGTGCTCCAACCACTGAGCTACCGCTTCAGACCACCATTAAACATTCTGATGTAAACCTACTGATCTTTGTAAAGACCTGGATCATATTTTGTCGGTTTACATAGCTATGTTAAAAAGTATTTTAGTATCTTCAGTTTTAGAAGTCTGTTAAAATGGCTCCACAACTGTCCCACTGGTATGTTGTTGGACATGTAACCTGTGGATTAGGCTATAATTGGTATCATTCTTATGAAAATCTTTTGAGTATTGCTTTACATTAAAATCTTTTCCAGTTTTATTGGTAAAAGTGGCATATTAGTCATTTTCAGTGTGAAATAAGTTCTTTTTTATGTAAGTTGAAATGTTTAGAATTTAACCACAGTTCCCTAAGAGATTGCTCTGTTTGGCTCCCTGAAAATTTCTACAGGCAATCAGCAGTCCCCTCCAAGTTTTATGTCTGGCTTTTGGGGTAACACTGCTTTGTGTTTGATTGTTAGTGTTCTTTGAAAAGTGTCAGGACCACCAAGAGACCATAGGCAAGGTGTTCACCTTTTTAATGGGCCTCGGTTTTCTCATCAGGTTTTTAGCTCCCAGATGTTATTACTTTAAAGAGTAAATTATATGGAATGAAAGTGTGATGAGCTGTGTGATTTAATGCCTATTTTGCCACCAAAATGCTTGGTACATTTGACATCCCAAGCACAGATTTATGGTTCCCAAAATCCTGATTCTTTTACTTTTTATCTTGATGATAATAAGGAAGGACAAATCTGCCTTAACCCACTTGGTGGGAAGACTTAAGTACAGGAATTGGCTCTACAGAAACAAGATATAGTAAAGATTAGCTAAGGTTTATACTTAACAAAACCTGTCTTACATAGCATAACAAGTTTCTGAAGCTAGTTGCAATAATTTTAGCTCCATCTGTTGCCAGATATATTGGCACATTTCTTTGCTCTTTTTCTTCTTTTTAGAAATTTATTACCTCCTACTTCTGTTTCTGCCTGACATTTCTGGTAGCTTGGTATTAGTCCTTTTATGTCAGCCTGAAAATTGAATGGATAAAATAAATAGCTCTGGGCCCTCCATCCTCATTTCTGCATATAATCAAGATTGCAGCAGACTACCAACCTAATTCCAAGAATAAGTAAAAAAAATGCACTGTATCTTTTCAAGTTGCTCTGCAGCCATAATATGGAGAAAGGACTGGCACCTAATACCTCCCCTGAATTTTAACAGAATTGGCATGAAGAGTATAAAAATATGTTGAAAAATAAAAATTATTTTTCCTTTTCGGACTGTAAGTCTTCTAAAATTCATTTGTCTTCATTTCTGACAGAATTTGGCAAACTTTTCCTGTAAAGAGTCAGATAATATTTTGAGTTCTGCTTAATTCTGCAGAAGCTGAATGAATAAAGGAATGGGTGGGGCTTTGCTGTACATTTTTACTTACTAGGAAGATCTATTTTGACTTTGTCCCATATTACATGACAATTGGTACTTAAGATCAAACTGGGATAATGATGCTCAGCATAGTGCTCGGGGACACATGGTAATAAGTTAGAAAAAGTCTTTCCAGTAGGTGAATTAAGTTTTGTTTTTCATATACCAGTGGTTTGAGAAGAAGCATTTTTTTCTACTATGAAAGTTGAAAAAGCATAATTCAATATTTGACCAAGAGCCAAGATATCTAGCATAGGTCCACTGCAGATTATGTCTCAGTGACCTTGGAAAATAATTCCACATTTGTATCACTTTCTTCATATGTAAAACAGCAAAAAAATGTATTTACCTTACAGGATATTATAGGAATATTTCTTTGAAAAAGGTTATAAATTCTACCAATGTAAACTCTTAAAAACAACATTAATTGCAGGAAGAAAACTAGGAATTAGACACAAAGACTTTCCCTATTAGTTACTTATAAAAAACAAACTTTTAAGGAAATTGTGAATTTCCATAATACCCTTTTTTTTTTTCTTTTTTTTAAAGAGAGAGGGACAGTGAGAGAAAGAAACTTCATTTACTTTTTCACATGGCCTTAGTTGCTCTAACACTTAGTTGTGTACGTGGTGCTGGGGTTTGAACCTGGGTCTTCGTAACCGCTGAGCCACCGCTCTAGCCCCCCATAATACCCTTAAAGTGTTTGAAAACAGAATGATTATATTGTGTTTGACCTAATTAGCAATGGGTTATTTAGCTTTGATGCTCTCTAGCTTCCTTTCTGCTTTGATTTCTATGACTTATTCAACTGGCCAAGACCGGAACTTCAGTCTTCCAGTGCCAGATTTACTGATCTCTAGTTACCATACTTTAAAAGATGAACACTTGTGCACACCAATCTGAAACTAGACTGCTGTTGCTAGGTCAGTTATGAAACTGTAACAAGGGCAGAGACTGGTTTTTCTGTTTTGTTTTGTTTTGTTTTCAACTCTCCCAGGAAGCGTTAGGCTATCTCATCCGAGGTTTCAAAAATACATTGTTAAAAGCTGTTACTTGTCAAGGATGTATTAGTGCTATAAGTTTCATTTTGTGTGTGCTAAACAGAAAGCTGTTTTATGTGACTCTAAAATTTAAAATACACAGGAACCTCAAAACCTGTCATTGTGCAGTTGTTTTATAAGTAATCTAATATTTTCGATCGTCTTTTGTCAGTTATACTTGTCTTTAAGACTTGAACAGTGCAGACTTGCTAAAGTTCTTTGCAAGGTATAAAACATAAATTTAACCAAATAAACTGTCAGCTATAGTTATTGCTTTCTTTTTTTTAATGACAAATGTACTCCTGGGAACCATTTGAACTCTACAAATACTTTAATATATATATTTATACTATCATCACATTATGGATATTTTATCCTTTCACACTGTAGTTTAATTGAAATAAATATTTTTTGCATCTCAGTTTCCAAAGATAATATAAATAAGGCATTATTAAAAATTAGATTTGCTTAGTTTATTTTTAAGCATCTTTATTAATATAAAATTTTGAATGCTCAAATGCCACTGTTTCTAAATTTCAGTGAGTAAAAAGTAGAAGTACATAATATGATGCCTCATATTCTCCTTTGGAAAACAGGCTGGATTGTATCTATTTGATTTATACACTGTGACTTTTTCCTGCTGTTTTCTATCAACTTTAATTGTGAAAAATGGTGCCATGTTGCCCTCTTGATATTATTTTGGAGATCAGTTAGGTCTTAAAGCATCCAGATGCATATAGTTCTACACATATCTGTAGAATTAGCTCACTAAGGTCTGCTCGGCAATATTTTTAATTGACTTACATGTTCTGTGGGAAAAGAAGAATCATAAAAAGTCTTTGCAGTTGCATTCCTCTCCTCACTGGGCTCTCCCTTGGGATCTGGATGGATACTCCAGCTATTCAACGTGTCAGCAACTCTGTTAATGCTGGCAGGGTCTGATTGACAAGGAGGAAATGGCAACAACTGAATTTTATTCTCTAGGCACCCATTTAGCGACTGAACTTTCTGATCCTATGCGTTTATATTTAAAAAGCAGCAATTTCTCTTTTTTTACTATGAATCTTACAGTTTTCTTAGACTTCCTCTTCCATTGAGTTTCATTTCAGAAAACAAGATTTTATTATTGCCCCTTTGTAAAACCTGTGATCACTGTAATTTCACATCAAAAGAGGTAAGATGGCATAAATGCCTTCTAAAACAAAATAATTCCTAAAATGTTATCTTCATTCCCCAGGTTACTACATTGTCCACACATGTAAGCATTTATAAAATGACCATTTTAGGAATGTGCAAAGTTTGAACAAACTAAACGCCAGATTGATAAACTACATTTGAAGAAATTGGTTGCAGTAAAAAGCCTCCAAGAAGGCTTTTTTAGAGAGGAGGTCACTAGGATTTAATAAACAGATAAATAAATCAACTATAAAGATTAAAATATACAGTGTGTTCAACGAATATTTTACAAATTGAATTTCTAAGAAATTCAGACATTTCTCCTTGTATCACTGAAATGTAACTTAGAGGAAAGGACCTCTGAGACAAGGGAAAGTGTGACATCAGACCCTAAAGCATCCATTAACTAGAATCTGAAGTAACATTTTTTAAAATTACAGTTTGGGAAATGAGGTTATATATAATATTTTGATATTTTTTATTTTTCCCACTGGTGCTAGTAAACAAGGTATAATTATTTTGGTTTTAATCTCCAAATATATTGTAAACTTTTTTTGAGTTTGGTTCTTAAGCCTGCTAAATCTGAGACCATAGAAAGCTTTCCTTTAATACACATTTCTGATGTGTCTAAATATACATTGATAAATCCATGAAGTTTCCTTAAAAATCAAAGAATGTCTTGCTGGCACACATCTGTAATCCCAGTGACTCATGAAGAGGCTGAAGCAGGAGGATTACAAATTCAAAGAGAGCCTAGGCAACTTAGTGAGATGCTGTCTTTAAATAAAAAAAGGGATGGGGTTGTACCTCAGTGGTACAACAACAACAAAAAAAATTAAGAATGTCTTCTGATATACTGACAAATAAGAGTGCTGTTAGCAAACATTTTCCTCATAATCACATCTTAAAACTATATCTTTACAGTTACTATTATTTATAGGTAGCATATTTTTAAATACTAAAATTTTATCAAAAACAAAAGTTTAGTTAGTACATGAACGTCAATGTAGTTACACCCAACTTCAACATCCATCAATATTAAATCATGTAATCTCATTGAAAAACCTCTTCTACTTTTTTCCTGGAGTATTTTAAAGCAAAACTTGGACATCATGTTACTTCACCTGCTGGGTGTTTTTTGTTGTTGTTGTTTGTTTTGTTTTGTACCAGGGATTGAATCCAGGGGGTGCTCAACCACTGAGTCACATCCCAGACCTTTTATTTTTTATTTTGAGACAGGGTCTCACTAAGTTACTGAGGCTGGCTTTGAACTTACAATCCTGCTCCTCAGCTTCCTGAACCACTGGGATTACAGTTGTGTGCCACCACACCTGGCTCATGTTCTCATTTTTAAGAATAAACAGTCCCTCTAAAGTATTTAACATTTGAACATAATAGGTACATAATTATTAAGGGATTCAATTCAAAGTGTTTCAGTGACTAATATCAATGATATAAACTTATGCTTCACTATTGCTTATAAAACAAGAACAAGCTGAATATGTAGCGCTGGTGAAGGAACAATAGGAAAGTTGAAGGAAAGGAGAAAACTAGGATATGAAACTGATGTCAGCATAGAAACTAAAATGATTCTGAGGGAAAGAATTTTTTAAAAATTATTGATACATTATAATTCTGAAAAGTGGGCTTCATTACGATATTCATACATGCACATAACTTTAATTTGGTTGATTTGATTCCCTAGTACCTCCACTTGCCTTTCTCTTTCCCACTGATCCCTTTTCCCTATTGGTCTCCCTTCTGTTTGCATTAGATCCCTTTTCTTGGGAAGGAATTCTTTAGGATGCTGAGTATAGGGAGAAAAGTAATAAACATGCCTATTGCCATAAACCTTAAATTCAATTTCTCTAAAAAGTAAAAATGGAATCACAATAGGTAGTTATTCCTAATTTAAAATTCACAACTCAAACCTGGTTTTGCTATCTCTTCATAAGGGTAGAGGAAAAAAAACTTAAAAAAAATTTCCAAATGTAATTGTGTATATTGATGATGATGGCCCAGATTTTGGTAAAACAAAATACACTTCCGTTTAAGTAAAATCTTTTCTGCTTTTACATATCTACATATATTTGCAGTACACTAGGCTTAGAGGAAAATCAGTATAAACATTTTCATTGTGAACACAATCTATTTAGATAACTTATCAAGAATAATAAGTAGTAAAACAATATTTGAGAATTAAAACATAACCTTATTTTCTTACCTAGTTCAATATTCTTTCTGTCCTCATTCATACCAACATTTTCACCAAAAGTCATTGATACGATCTCTTTGTTTTCTGAAGGACCTATTTGTCTCTCTTTCAGCAACAAAGGAATGCTAGAGGTTGAAGTGCTCACTGTTTGACTTTCATTTTGATTTACTTTTGACCAAGGACCAGGGTCGAAAAATTTCATGTATACAGAAGTTTTCTCAGTTTTTTTATCTGAAGTGGAAAGATCAAAGGTTGACCTTCCACTTCTGTTTACTAAATCTCCAGATGGCTTTATGTGAAATGAATCTGATTCTTCCAGCTGACCTTTGCTGTACATTTTTCCTGAAACTGCGTCATTTAATGGCACTATCTTTTCTGTATTTTTTAACAGTGTATGCTGTGTTTTATTAATGTTCACAAAAAGTAAGAGGTCATTTTTTGTGGCTTCAGTTATCTGATTCTCATAAATCCTACTCTCACTGGAAGACTGTATTTCTGTGGAAGTATTCATATGAACAGCAGTTTTGAAATCTTTGGCTTGTGAAGTATGACTGTTCTCATCATTAACCAGAGAGGAAGTAGTAATATTGTTTTCTAAATATCCCAAATAGTTCTTCAATTGACTATCTTGCACATCATTCATATTTTTCCACACAGTTTTTTCTCCTGGGTGTGAGCTGGATTTCACCAGTGTAGGTGTAATATTAATGCTGTTATCTGAATTCTTAAATGCTTTCAAATTATCACTGAAAGCAGCAGATGAAATGAGATGGTTCCTTACCACGTCACAGGGAAGAGTAAGATCAGGTTTTTCTGAAGTAATACAGATTTGCTGAATATTTGTTGAAGTTTGTTTAGAAGGTAATATGCTGCACTCACTTTTTTTATTTAATAGTTGTATTTGTTTTATATTACACTGTTTATCATCTAATATAACATGACTTGAATCCTGTAAACTATATTTTTCATACTGACCAGGTTTCACTTTTATATCTAGAGATGAATCCAAATCTGTTTTAGTTTGGTCACTATTTGTAATTTTCTCTGAAGCATTTTCTTGAGTTCCCAGGAGCAATCTGACTTGTTCAAATGGTTTATTTTCAGGAACATCTTTCTTGTTTCTGTTACAAGTTGTCTCATTTACAACACTATTAAACAAGGCTCTGTTATTTTCAGTTTCCATATGTACATCTGTATGATGAAGATCTAATCTTTCCGTTCTTTCTAAGTGTGTCTTTTTGGTTTCTATTGACAGATCTGTCATGAAAAAAGGGTTGCGTGGTGTTTTAAATTCTGTACATTCATTGTCTTTTTCTACCTTGTCTTTTATTTCTGCAATAACTGGTTTTCTACAGTGAGTAATATTCAGAGTTTGTTCTTGATTAATTACATCTTTATCTAGGCAGAGGGCTAGGGAGATTTCACTTTGATTTTCATCCTGAGATACAGTAGTATCAATTTCATTCTTGAAGCTTTTTTCAAAAAGCTGTAATCCTGTTATGAAGACACAGTAAAATTTTATATTACATATGAACTACTTTTATAAAACATGTATCATCTGTATGTATAAAAACATTTATCCTTAAATATTTCACTGACTGACCAACACATACAAACATAATGATGTCAATTTTACCTAAATATTGAGCTCTCTTTATTATAACAAGCATATATTTAGATAATACATATTTGGCTTTATTAAATTTTTATTACATAATAACAACAGTATTGTTTTAAGAGAGGGGAAGTAAGCTGGGTGTTATAACATGGTTTTCATTTCTCTTATCTATTGTTTCCTTTCTGGCACATAATACAATCCCATATAAACACATAACTGATAAAAATTTACCTAACAGGTTACATTCCAGTTTCTATTTTACCCAGTCCACCAATATTCTGAAGAAGAAACTGCCTTCTTCAAATATGACAATCATCATTTTTTTATTCACCACCCTATAAATATTTTGAAATCCTGGAAGAGTTTTTGGTAGGTGCATCCAATACCTACTTAACCAAGATATTAATTTTATTCATCTATGTTCTTACTCAGATGTCAAGTATAGATAAAATAGAACTGAATTTCAGGTTTTGAAGGCTTTTTTTAGTTCATTCTTTCTACAACATCTCCACCAAGTGGTTGTTCACCTTCAGCCAGTACCATCTTTTAACAACTCTTTCCAAAATGTAAGAATTGGTAAATAATGTCAGTGATTAAAAGGGGTCATTTGAATTAAGAAAAGTTCAATAGTCCATCATCAGAAGGTTATTGACCCATAGAATATTCTCAGCAAAGAAATGAAAGCAAAAACAATGCAGAAAAAAAAAGTCAAGGAATAAGAAATTAGAAGGAGGGGCAAAAATAGTACCTTTTCCAAAAATATTGATTGCAAATATTGACTGTTAAAGAATAACTTGAAGGATGCTTGTTTTGTTGAAATATATAAATGAAAAGACTATATACTACATGACTTTCAAAGCAAAGACTACAATTGATATTCCCAAAGAGGGCCCTGCATAGTGCTTTTGCAGAACCTTTAGAGAAAAACATCTCAATGTATAAGCTAGAAAATATCAATATAATTTTAAGGTTACCTTCTGTAATAATTTCTTTCATAGGTAGGACTTTTTTTTCCTCCTCTTCTCTGTATTCAGTATCTGAACAAAAACTCTTAGTATTTTCTTCCATTACTTCTTGCCCAGAATTATATTTCTGTATGATGGCATTTTCTGATTTTTCAGTTATTTCACCATTTTCATTATTTACTTCTGGAACATTCTAGTGCAAAATGGAAGAGAGTCCTTTAATGTAATAAAAAGATGGCTAAAAAGTATAAAACATTTGAGCAAACTTTGTTGAGAAGTGGAATCTTTATTTCAATTCTACTATTCAGCAATTTCCATTTAAAACCAAGCATTTTTACTTTATATAGCCTATTATATTTAAACAAAATGGAAACTCTTATATAGTTACATACTAAGGCATTCCAACTTTACCAGGAAGACACTGAGAAGGCACTGAAAGTCTTGTTGACAGGGAATGAATAACATGATTTGATTGGAAAGATCATTTGGCTTCAGTATAAAGAATAGATTAATGTTTCCCAAACTTCATTAACTGAAACCAGCTATGAGAATGTTTATAACTCAACAATACTTTTTTTTTAAGAGAGAGGGACAGTGAAAGAGAGGAGAATCAACTTTATTTAGTTTTTCTTCTTTGCTCTGACACTTCATTGTGTACATGATGCTGGACTTCAAACCCACGTCCTTGCACATGCCAGGCAAGCACCATAACCACCGAGCCACTGCTTCAGCCCCCAACAATACTTATTATGATAACGTTTTCTATACTACTTTATTTTCTTTTTAAAAGAATGTTGGTCACAAACCATTAGTCAAATTTCTGTGAATCACTGATAGAGTGCCCCTAGAAGTCTGAAAAACACTGAATAAAAGGGAAGACAGCACATGAGGCAGAGAAGTGCATTAAGAATGCCACCGTAGTCCATTTGATGTAGTATAGAGGAAGAGTGGTGAATACACAAATTATTTATGAAGTAACAGCAATAAGAGTTGGTCAATATTTAGATGAGAGGTTTGAGAGAGAAGTTAAGATTGATTCATTCACATTAGATAACTAGGTAACTGGTGGACATCACTCACAGGCTCCTAAAGAACAGGAGAAGCAGATTTGGTGAAAATACAAATTCAGTTTAAACCTTCTGAATTTGAAGAGTTAGTAATAAATACAGTGGTGATGTGTAATGAATATTAGACGTGTGGATGTGAACTTACAGGAGAAAAATGACCTGTAAATGTAGATTGGAAAATCAATGGCAGGTACACAGTAACTGAGGATGTGTAAGTAGGCTAGACTGCTCACAGAGAGGGTATCTTGAGGTGGGGGGAGGACAAAGGATAAAATGCTGATGAAGACTTCCAAAGGAAAGGCAGAGGAAGAGAATCTTACAAAGGAGACTGAGAAAAATAGTATTGTAATTACCAGAAACTGTGAGGTTGGGCGCAAATCCTGGTTTGAGTATATATTAGCTTTGAGATCCTAGAAGGAAACATGTAATAGTTATGAATAGATAAACAAAATTTGGTATATTCATACAATGGAATACTATTCCACCATAAAAAGGAATGAAGTTCTAATACAGTTTACAAAAATGGATAAAGCATGAAAACGCTATGCTAATTGAAATAAGCTAGACACATGCTTTTATTTATGTAAAATAAACAATACACAAATTATAGTCAGAAAGTAGATTAGAGGTTAACAGAAATTAGGGTGAGGGGAACATGGGGATTTACTGTTTAATGGTTACAAAATTGCAGTTGGAAGTGATGATGAAAATGTTTTGGAAGTAAGCAGTTATGTTTGTGTAACACTGCAAGTGTAATTAATGTCACTGAATTTAACTTTAAGTATAACCACTTTAAAATGGCAAATTTTATGTTATATATATTTTACCACAATAAAAGAAACTAATAGAATTACAAAACATTACAAAAATATTATCTTAATTTTTAAAGTCCATTATAAGAATGGACTTTAAATAAGTGTACTTATTTCTCTATGAATACATGTATGGAAGAATTCTTGGAAGTTCCCTCTATCAAAACTTTTGCAATTATGTGATTATGAATGACCTTCATTTTCATATTTTAAAGTTTCTACATTGTCTATGTTTCTAAAATGAAAATTACTTATGATCTGATAAACGCTGTCAATTTGAAAAATAAATGGATGCTGAAAGGTTTATTTATGAATGCAAGTTTATATTCGATTATATAAACAATCAGATGATACAAGAATTACTTGCCATTCACCACTCTCAAGCTATATTATGAATGTTAAAATGAAAGATAATAAATATCTTCTGTCTGGAGTCAGTCACAGTGGCACACATCTGTAAACCCAACTACTTGGGAGGCTGAGGCAGTAGGATCACAAATACAAGGCCGGCCTTAGCAACTTAGTGACACCCTGTCTCAAGGGACTTGGGGTGTAGCACAATGGCAGAGTGCTTGCCTAGCATGTGCAGGGTCCTGGGTTCAATCCTCAGTACTGCCAAAACAAAACCAAATCTCCTACCTGCACTATTGCAGTGTTCTCCAACCTGCTGCATCTTTAATTTTGTCCCTTTCCAGTCTATCCACATCATCACTAAAATTATCTTTTAAATAAGTAAATCTGATCACTTTACTCTGCTGCTTAAAACTCCCGAATATGTAGAGGTAAGAACAAAGTTCTATGAATGTACTGTTCAGCTCTCTCTAGTCTGTTTTCTTCCTGTTCTCAAACTTTTCTGTCACTTACTGCATTGTGGCCCTATACTGCAGCCATTCTAAAGTACTTCTAGATTCCATACTGAATGTTTCACATTTCTATTTGCAAATACTATTCCATCTACTTGAAATGTCATTTCTGTTTATAAAATTCTCTTTATTTTTGACAGCTCCACTAAAGCATGTCCTACTATGTGAGATGTGCTTTGAGCAGCCCCTCCTCAAGGAGCTTTGTGCTGCTTCTCTACTTTGGATATGCTATCTCAGCACTCTCCACACCACACTATAATTACTCATTAGTGTGCTTTTCCTGCTAGATTGGAAGTTCCTCAGAATACTGTATGTGTCTTTTTCACTGTATTCCTATAATCTTCCACGGTGTGTGAAATACAGACAATAGTGAGCAAATATTTAGTGAATTGGTACATAGATAAAAGAAGAAAGATGTTAACAAGCACATGTTCTAATATCCACTTTCTGAAAAGAATATATATTACAAAACTAAAATTAAAAATTTGTTTTGAAGACTAATCACAGAGCCCTTTAAGACAGTATTCTTCCTTAGGACATTTAGTATCTGTGACTTCTAAAATTCGGACTTTTAGTCCTCTGAGTGTAACTGGTCCTTGACTTGCTTTCCCATTATACACTACTAGAAAACTAGATAAAATGTTTGAAAAAGGTTTTTCAGAAAATGAATTGCACACAGTAAAAAAGTTCTCCGAGAGGAGGAAAAATTAGTTTCTGTTAGTTATCTTTTCATCATTGTGACAAGGATCTGAGAAAAATAACTTAAAGGATGAAAGATTTATTTTGGCTCTAGGTGTCAGAGGTTACAGTCCATGCTTGCTTGGTCCTATGCTAAAGGCCTGTGTTGAGACAGAATGTCATGGTGGGGAGCACACAGCAGAATAGTTACTCATCTCATGGCAGCTGGTAAAGAGAGATGGGAAAAGGGATGAGGATGAGGAGAAAAGTACAGAGAGGCAGGGGACAAGATACAACCTTCAAGGACAAACCCTAGTGATCCATCTCTTCCAACTAGGCCCTATCTCCTAAAGTCTCCACCACCTCCCAAGCCTTCAAGACACAAGCCTTTGGAGGGCATTCCTAATCCAAATTATAATAGAGATGAACCCTATGATTACTCAAGTTACTTCCTAGAGATTTTTTTTTTTTTTACAACAAAGCACAAGGTGGGTGGGGGGGTGCCTCTTGCAAAGCAAGTTGAGAAGAGAGAGCTCAGAGATCAGAGTTTGAAGAAGCTGATGTGGCTGTAATTTGTGAAGCAAAGTACTAAAGATGAGGGAGCTGTGCAAAAAAGCTCTAGGAATCCACCAAGTCCATTGTGGACATGTGTGGAGTAAAAAGCTGAACAGGATCTACAGGGGAGCTGTGGGTTGAACAATCCCCAGAGCTCTCATAGGTATGGGTGAAGTCTGAGTTCCAACCAGCCACAGAAACACCTTACTGAACACTTGGGGGCGTTCAGCACAGACCCCGAGGGATCACACCTTCTGGTAAGAATGAACTGGCCCTAGAGTTAATAGCTATACTCGATTCACACTTAACTTTAAAACAGGTCTCAAAAGGATGAAGCTTCTCTGCAAGTAACTTGACTGACAAAATTCAAGTCTTGAAAGGAACACAACAAAATCTTGCACTCAGCAATGTAAATTTAAAATGTTCTAACTGTAAAAATCAGAAAACATGGGTATAAATCCGGCACAGGTGTTGTTATTGGGATTTGCAACTCTGGCCAAATTTACCTATGCCTGCCATGGTGAGAGCAGGCAAGGGAAGTGATAACCAGGCAAGGGAAAAGGGCGAGCAGGGAAAAGTGGGGACCGCTCTGCCTGGGCTGGGCAGCTGCTTTATAATCTGGGGAAAGGAAGGAAGTTGATGGGGATGGTCTCTCAGAGATTGGCTGGTGGATCCATCAATCATGGGGTGTTTGCAAGACGCCATTGGGGCTTGTCTGTCCCTGTCTTGATTGGTTGGTCTTTTGGTGCATAAGCTGCCTGATGCCCTGCCCCCAGCCACCATCCACCTAACACTGATGAATAAAAAAATACTAGAGAAGTAAGCAGGAAATTTTCACTTGTTATGTAACTTTTTATAAGGCAATAAAAACTAATACAGAAATGACAGATTATGAGTTAGCAAAAAAAAGTTAAAACAATTACTCTAAATGCTCAAGGATTTTAAAAAAAATGAACACCATGAGAAAAATTAGAGATACCCAAAAAGAATCAAATGGAAATTCTAGAGATGATATATGTATAGTATTTGAAATAAAAACTTATTGGACAGGTTTAATAATAGTAGCTTAGGCATTTTAAAAAGGATAAAAGGAGGGGCTAGAGTGGTGATTACGGTACTTGCCCAGTGTGCATAAGCACACGGGTTCAAACCCCACCACCACAAACACAACTAAGTGTTGGAGCAACGAAAGCCATGTGAAAAATTCAATAAAAATGGATTCTCTGTCTCTCTCTCCTCACTGTCCTTCTCTTTTAAGAAAAAAAAGATAAAAGGATTTCAAGAAACAATAATGAACAATACAGACTGATATAGAGAAAAATAACTGAAAAAATACACAGGAGAACTTAGTAACTGTGGGACAATATTAAGCAGTCTAACATGTACCTGATGTCCCACAAAAGGAAAAGAAGAGGACTGGAAAAAAAATAACTGAAGAAACAATGACCAAGAATTCCCTAAATTTGATAACTATAACTCGGTTCTACATATCCAAGAAATTCAGTAAGTCCCAAACAAGATATATACAAAGAAGACCATACCAAAGTACATAAAGTTCAAATTGTTTAAAAACAGTCATGAAGGAGTAATCTTAAAAGCACCCAGAAGTAAAGACACTTACAAAGAGAGGGTATAAATATAAGAATTGTCCCAGACTTCTTGCCAGAAGCATTGCAAGCAAATAAACAGTGAATCTGAATGTTGCAAGTTAATGAAAGAAAAAAGACTGTCCACCTAGAATGTTATATTCCATGAAAACATCATTTAAAATGACAGAAAAATAAGACACTTTTTCAGAGACACAAACGCTGAAAGAATTCTTTAACAGCAGATATGCATAGGAAGAAAGTTCTTCAGGCTGAAGGAATATTATGATAACTGGTAGAAAACTGAGTCTACCCATGGCAATAAAGAATGACAGAAATGGTAAGTGTGGGAGTGCAAATAAAAGACTAATTTCTTTCTGTTCCTTCTTTTTTCTTTTTTCATTTTTGGTGGTACTGGGGCACTCTAACATTGAGCTGCATCTCCAACCCTTTACCCTTTTCTTTTCTTTTCCTTCCTTCTTTTCTTTATCTTTTTTTCAATTGAGACAGGGTTTTATTAAGTTGCTAAGGTTAGGCTTGAACTAGCAATCCTCCTGCTGACTCAGCCTCACGAATGGCTGGGACTACAGGCATTTGCCACTATGCCTGACTAACTTTTACTTCTTTATCAGGTAATTGACTGTTTAAGGTAAAATTCTAAAAATAAAACAAAGTGAAAAAGAGTATTTTGATTTTTTTAAGAGAGAAGGACAGTGTGAGTGAGAGAGAGAGAGACAGAGACAGAGAGACAGAGAGAAACCATTTCTATTTAGTTTTTCATGTGGCCTTCACCGCTCCAAGACTTCATTGTGTACATGGTGCCCTCCAGAGCACAGGTTGGTAACTATGACCAGAAGGTCAAATCCAACTCATTGCCTATTTATATAAACATAATTTTGTTGGCATGTAACCACACCCACTTGCAAATGTAATTAATGCCACTGAACTATACATATTAAAGATATGTTAAATAGTAAACTTTCTACTATGTATGTTTTACCACAATAATAAAGTATAAGCTGGGTGTAGTGGCACATGCCTGTAATCCCAGTGACTGTGGAGGCTGAGTCAGGAGGATCAGAAATTGAAGACTAGCCTCAGCAACTTAGACCCTGTCTCAAAACTAAAAAGGAACGGGGACGTAGCTCAGCAGTAAAGTGCCCCTGGGTTCCATTCCTATCACTGAATAATGATGATGATAATAATAATAAAATAATCAATAGTTCTCAAAGAAAAAGAAAATAATTTCCTTACATTATTACTCAATATAAAAAAGAAAATATGATCATTATTAGCAAATGAATAGAAAATGGGGTGTCTATATTAGTATCAAACAAAATAATCCTCAGGAAAATAAATACTTCTAGGATAAAAATGTTCATTTTGTAATAATAAAAAGGTCAATTAATCAGGAAGCCATAACAATCAAATCTGTCATAACAATCATAAATTATACACCTAGGATGAGGCTTTAAAACGCATGAAGCAAAAACTAACAACTGGAAAGAGAAAAATAGTTACAATTCAAAATTCCAACATTCTTCTCTAATTGATAGAACGAAAAAAAGAAAAGAAAAGTCATGATAGCCAGGCATGATGACACACTAATGTAATCCCAGTAAATCAGGAGGATGAGGCAGGAGGATTGCAAGTTTGGGGCCAGCCTTGGCAACTTAGTGAGACTCCATCCCAAAACAAAAAATAAAAAGGACTGTGAATAGTTTATTGGAAGAATTGATAGAGTACCTCCAGGTTCAATCCCCAGTACCTTAAAAATAGTAAATAGTCAGTATAGAATTTGAATAAAATCATCAACCAACCTGACCTTAACTGACAATTATAAAATATTCCACAAATCAACAGCAGAATATATCATTTTTCCCCAAGGGCACATAAAATATTCACCAAGGTAGATTCACCAAATCTTTTTTTTTTAATTTTTAAGAGAGAGGGACAGAGCGAGAGAGAGAAAGAGGTAACTAATTTTATTTATTGTTTCATTTGGCCTCTGTTTCTCTGACACTTAGTTGTGTATGTGCTGCTGGGGTTCAAATGTGGGTCACGTCAGGCAAGTGCTCCAACCACTGAGCTACCACTCCAGCCCCCCAAAACCAAATCTCAATATATTTAAATGTTTCAAAATATCATATAGAATATTCTCTGACCTCAAATTAAATTTGAAATCATTAGCAGAAAAATATTTGGAAATTTTTCAAAAACTTGGAAATTCAGCAACATATTTCCAAAAGGTCATACCTATATTCATGGGTCAAAGAATACTTCACAAGAAAAATTTAAAATATTTTGAACTGAATGAAAATAAAAATACATATTGAAATTTGTAGGATATAGCTAAAGCAGTGCTTAGTGGAGGATTCATAGCTTTGAATGTTTGTTTCAGGTAAAAGAAAGGCAAATAATGAAGTCTTTTTTTCCTTTTTTTAGAGAGAGGGAGAGAGAGAGAGAGAGAGAGAGATATGAATAATCAACTTTATTTTTTCATCTGGTCTTTGTTTCTCTGACACTTAGGTGTATATATGGTGCCAAACCCCAGTCCTCACAGTTGCCAGGCAAGCACTCGAATTGCTGAGCCACTGCTTCAGCCCATATAAGTTTTAACTGTAAGAAGCTAAAAAGAGAAAAGCAAATTAAATGCAAAATAAGTAGAATGAAGTAAATAAGAAAGTTCATAGCAAAATTTAATAAAATAGCAGGTGAACAAAAGTGAGAGGGAACTCAATGAAACCAAAGCCGTGATCTTTAAAAAGATCAATAAAACCGAAAAACCTATAACTAAACTAGTCAATAAAAAGGGAAGACAAATTACTAATATTAAGAATGAGAGACATGGGGCTGAAATGGTGACTCAGAAGTTGGAGAGGTTGCCTGACATACGCAAGGACTTGGGTTCAAACCCCAGAACCACATACACAACCAAGTGTCAGAGAAACAAAGGCCAGATGAAAAAATATAAATTGATTATCTCTTTCTCTCTCCTTTCTTAAAAAAAAGAATGAGAGACATTAATACAGATCTTACAAAGTAATATAATAATAAGGGAATACTATGAGCAACTCTTAGTCAACAGATTTGGCAATTTATGAAAAGGACAAACTTATTGAAAGACAGAAATTACCCAAACTGTGTTGGGGGTCCCCAAGATCACCTTCAGGATTAGTGATTTAGTAGGAGGACTCATGTGGTTCAAAATATAGTAGTATTCATGGCTAAGATTTATTACAACAAAAAGGATAAAAACAAAATAGGCAAAGAAAACATCACATGCAGTCAAGTCTAGAGAAAACCAGGTGTAAGCTTCCAAGAGTCATCTCCTAGTAAAGTCACAAAGAGCATACCTAATTCCTGCAGCACTAAATTGTGACAACATATGTGAATTCCTGTCTACCAAAGAAGCTCCATTAGGGATTTAGTGTCCAAGGTGTTTTGGAGGAGCTGGTCATGCAGGTATTCTTTACCTATCATGTGCCAAAACTCCAGACTTCCAGAAAGAAAATAGATGTCCAGAATAAGCCATAATTTTTTTTGTACTAACAGTGAAGGCACTATGAGTCACTTGTTAGGAAATGGTGAGAATCCTCTCAAAATTCAAGCATCCAGCCATCAGCCAAGGGCCAACTTTTCTAAGGATAGCATTCACAGGCCTGCTATGGTAACTCTTTTCTGTGTACGCCTGAGAATCTGATTAGCCATATAAATAATTTAGATACTTAATTTTTTAAAAATATTTCCACAAAGAAAAAGCTTGGTCAGCTTCTTGGTGAATTCTATCAGTTTAACAAAGAAATGATATGAATTCTACACAAAAATTTCCAGGAAATATAAGAGCAAGGAACATTTTCCAACCCTAAACAACTGTAGCAATAAATTTTAAAATGAGGTCAATATACAAAAATCAACTCTACTTCTCTGTACAAAGAACGATCAGTTAAGAAAATAAAAATTTAAAATACTACTTACAAAAGGATCCCAGGGGGTAGAATATGTGCTTAGTATGAGGTCCTGTGTTCAATCCCCAACATCAAACCAAACAAAAAACACAATAGGCTCCTAACATGAAATACTCAGAAATGAATTTAAAAAAATATTTGAAAGATTTATACAATGAAAACTGCAAAACATTTCTGAGAGGTATTTTTTAAATGTTCCCCAAAATGGAAAGTAATATCACATTTATTGACTGGCAGACTCAATATTGTTAAGATGCCAATTCGTCACAAATTCATCTATAGATACAACACAATCCCAATCAAAATCCCATAGACTTCTTTTTTAAAAATTGACAAACTGATTCTAAATGTGATATAGAAATATAAATGATCTAAAATAGCAAAAAAAAATTTTAAAACAACAAAGTTGAAGGAGTTATGCTACATTTTAAAGCAATACTAATGAAGATAATGTGTTAATGGCTTAATAACAGACATATAACCAATGAAACGAAATAGTTAAGAAATAGACCTGTATATATTTGGTCAACTGATTTTCAAAAAAAATAACAAGGTATAATGGTAGAAAGTATAGTCTTTTAAGAGAGAGGGTGGGGGGAGAGAAAGAGAGAAAGAAAGAACCAATTTTATTTAGTTTTTCACATGGCTTTTGTTGCTCAGAAACTTCGTTGTGTATGTGGTGCTGGGGTTCGAACTTGTGAATTCACGCTTGCCAGGCAAGTGCCATAACCACTGAGCACCACTCCAGCCCCAAAAGTATAGTCTTTTAAATAAATGTGGGTCCCAAACAACTGGAAATCCAAATCCAAAAAGTGACTCTTGATCATTATAACAAAAGCCAATCAAACGAAAAAAGAATTTCATAAAGTTAAAAAAAAGACTATACACAGAGGTTAACTAAAATGCATTATAGACCACAACTAATACTCATTTTTTAAAAGCTGAGAAAGTTAAAATGTAAAACAGGGAGAAAATCTTCAGTGATGGTCCTAATTTAAGTTTGTACTTCTCAACATACTTCAATTTTACCTGAAACTTCTTGTCTTCCTCAACTTTTTTCTGACTGCATAACTTGTTGTAATGTTCTTGTAACTTAATATGAATTTCTTTAAGTGATGATAATTCATTTTTAATCTCATTAATTTCTCCATTTAGTTCTTCAACCTATTGTAACATTTAACCAAAATCAGTAAGCGTATAAACATCTTTTGTTGAAAATAGTAAGTTTTTAGAAATAGTGAAAAAATAAAAATAATCACAAAATAACTAATAATATTAAATACCAGTTACTGGAATTGTGCTGAGCAAATAATAAACATAATTGCATACTCATAATTTTTATGTCCAATTTACAGGTAAAAAAGGTGAGTCTCAGGGAAGTTGTTAGGTAACTTGTCCAGATCATGCAGATATAAAATGTCAGTCAGAATTCAAATCCAAAGATAAATCTAGGTATTTGTTCTTAACAACTACATTAAGCCATCTCTTATTAAAAATGAAAATTTATAATTTTTATTTTTAAAAATGCTACAAAAGGTATATCTTTATTTCTTTCTTAAAGTTTTCTTTTGTTGTTGCAAACTGGATATAGAGATTTAACTTAACTAGAAGAAGAGTGCTAAGCACTAATGACACAACAGAAACTGACATTTTAGTCTGATACATCTACAAATTGGACTTATATTGCCTATAAAATTTCATATTCTTTTTCTTGGGGGAATATTCTATCATAGAAACCTCAAATATGAGACACAGTTCCATTAAAGAGAAAGACATCATTTTTAATGAAAGCTTACAATTTTTTTCTTAAAAATGTTCAAAACTCCTTTCAAAAATCCCACAAATTTAATATTTCTAAAAGAGGTCAGCAGATATGAACTCACATTACTTTCCCTTCATCTCATCTTTTTTTAAGCATTATTTAATCTGTCTTTTCCAAGACCAAACTCCCCATGTGTTCTTTATCCCATCCTCTCCTATCTCTTTTAATCCCAGCTCTAGTGACTTTCTCTTTTGCTCATTCTCAATCTCTTACATCACACCAGCATTTTCTCCTCAGTCCACAAATACCCTCTATTCACATTGCTATTTTTCTTTTCTCCTTGACTCAGTTACTCTTTCTCACTTCCTAAAATAGCCCAGGGTTGGGGATGTAGTTCAATGGTAAAACATTTGCTTAGTCATGCATAAGACCCTGGGTTCTATACCCAGTACTGTAGGCCTTCATAAATAAATAATCAATGAATCCATACTTGCTTCCATCATTTGCTAACAACCTGACTTCTGCTTCACTGTTCTACTTACTGAGAGAGAGAAAAAAAGAGAATTGATTTTGTTTTTTCATCTGGTTTTTGTTTTCTGACAGTTGTGTGTGTGGTGCTGGGGTTCAAACCTAGGTCCTCGAGCATTATAGGCAAGCGCTCACTGCTGAGCCATCACCCCAGTCCTACTTACTGTTTTCTTAAACATCACCTGCAAATTAGCACAAATTTTCTTCCAAATCTCACAGCATTTAATACAGCTCTATTGCACTTGACCATGTTGAGTATTGTTGAAAGTCTCTTTCTTAGCTTCCATGGTACTACTCTCTCTTTATCCGTCTATCTTTCTCACTGTTCTACTCAGGCTCCTCTTCTCTTCTGGCCCCAACACTCATCTCCTACTTCCAAAATGTTGCCATTCTCTAAGGTTCTTCCTTCCTTAGCCCTCTTCAAGCCTTCCTCTCTTTTTATAGATGATTTTATTCTCCCATATAACTTCCAATTTCACCTTTATGCTAATGAACCTTAAAACTATATTTCCTTCCCAAGCCCTCTCCTAAAACAAGATTCACACTTCTAAATGTATGGTATGTATTTCAAGCTAGAAGTCCTGCAGAAACCAACAATTCAACACTTCTCAAATTAAGCTCATTATTTTCATCCACCAAATCTGCTGCTGCTTACATTCCATGAATCCATTAAATTAATTAATTAAATCTGTTAATGAAATATCATTCTTTGAGTTATACAAGTCTCAAAGTCATATCTGACTCCTTTCTCTCTTCTAATACCCATTATATATAAAATGTCACTACCCCTCTTCTGTGTTCTCCCTGTTATTGCCCACAGCATGCTCATAGGCTTACAACTAGATTGTTACAACAGCTTTCATACTGGTCTCTTTCCATAAAGCCACGCTCCATACGGTTACAAGAGCTTCTTTTTCTTTTTAAGAGAGAAGCAATTTTTATTTAGTTTTTCATGTGACTTTGTTCCACCAACACTATATTGTGCTCATGGTGCTCAGGTTCTAACCTGCGTAGTCGCAAATGATAGGCAAGCGTGGTAACCGCTGGGCCACCACTCCAGCCCAAGAGCTTATTTTTCTACAACCCAAATCTGCCATGTCACTTCTCTGCTTTAAAATTCCCAACACCTACTAAAAGGAACCCTTCAACAGGAAGAAATAACCATAGTTAATATTTACTCTCCAAACAACAGTGCACCCAATTACGTGAACAAATTACTTCACGACATCAAACCTCTCGTGGATCATAACACAACAATACTGGGAGACTTCAACACTCCGCTGTCACCATTAGACAGATCATCAAAACAAAAAATCAATAAAGAAATAGCCAGCCTGAATAATTTCATAAACCAAATGGACTTCACAGACATATATAGAGTTTTCCATCCTAAATTAACAGAATATACCTTCTTCTCTGCAGCACATGGATCCTTTTCCAAAATAGATCATATACTGGTTCATAAAGATAATCTCAGCAAATACAAGAAAGTTGACATTATCCC
>PVKS010008959.1:33613-66118 GCA_004027875.1 Aplodontia rufa | reverse complement strand
ACCGCCTGTTTCATCTTTCTTGCTTAGTAGTGCTTTGGCAATTCTTGGTTTCTTGTTGTTCCAAATGAATTTGAGAATTGCTTTTTCTATGTCTTTAAAGAATGACATAGGTATCTTTATAGGGATAGCATTAAATCTATATAAAGCTTTTGGCAGAATGGCCATTTTTATTATATTAATTCTGCCTATCCAAGAGCATAAAGAGAGAAAGAGGGACAGTGAGAGAAAGAATCAATTTTATTTAGTTTTTCACATAGTTTTTGTTGCTGTGAAACTTCACTGTGTACATGGTGTTGGGATTTGAACCCTCATCCTTGCACATGCCAGGCAAGTGCTATAACCAATGAATAACCACCCTAGCCCCGAAATTTATAACTTTTTTTTTTTCAAGGCTGAGGACTCAACTCAGGGCCTTGTGCATGCTCTGCCACTGAGCTAAATCCCCAACCTCTAAATTTATAACTTTTAATATGGAAATTTTTATAGGTCTCTCAATGGAGCCCTCATAAGGTATGATAGAATAATTTTCCTCTCCCAGAAATGTCTGTTATTCTAATCTCTAAAACCTGTGAATATCTTGCCTTACATGGCAGAGGAATTTGCAGGTGTGATTGAGTTAAGGATTTTGAGAAGGGTAGTGTACTCTAGATTATCTAGATGAAGGGAGACAGAAAGGTCTGACAGAAGAGATGGATGGAAGCAGAGGTCTGAGTGATACATTGCTGTAGGAGGGCCAGTAGCCAAGGAATGTAGATAGCCTCTAGACGTGGGTAATGTTAAAGAATGAGTTCTCTCTCAGAGTTTCCAAAAGGAATATGGCCCAGCCAATGCTTTTAATTTTAGTCATTTAAGACTCATTTTCAGATTTCTGACCTCCAGAACAGTAATATAATAAATATTTGTTGTTTTAAGACACCAAATTTGTGAAAATTTGTTGCAGTGGGAATAGAAAACTAATTCCCGAGGCATTTTTTTTTTTTTTAAAGAAATGACGTTCTCCAGTAATAAAAAACCAAGAAAGGGAAAGAAACCTTCAATCACTGAACTAAATTTTATTTTATCATTTTTTTTCTCATTTGAAAATTAGCCCGTGACAAGAATTTGAGTAGATGACATTAGGTAGCTTCCTTATCTACATCATATAGATTGATGGCTAAGATTTTTTTCACATGACAGATTTTAGAAAAATTTTTGTAGATATCCACAAATCAATCTACCTTGCCTAAACTAACTTTTATTTCTCACAAGTCTCTGTGGTTACTTTGACCTATAATAGAAACACTCCTTTGGTAGTAAAAAATAAAATGTCAAGATTATTCAGAAAAGTTAGAATTAATAAAAAATTCAGGAAATCATTAAAAGTTACAAATAATAATGTTCATCTTTTGAAAAATTTAAAACATAACAACAGTACATGCATTCACCAATCTTTTGATAAAGGGCCAAGGTCTTTTCTATATGAAAGGGTCCGCTGATATTTTATCTGATTGTTTTTGGATATACCTTTTTAAGGTTTTGCCTACGATTTCCAATTTGGGTTTCTTTAGAATAGCTAGAATTTAAAGACAGAGAAAATCTAAATACAAGAATTTGTCTACATTTAAAAATATACTTTCCCCATATATTTTCTCTGAATTTTAATAACTTTCTCCTGTACTTTATAGTTTTTTCTCCTATATCTAATTTGACATTATATAGAAATAAAAATGTATAGTATGTGTGCTTGCTTTTTATCCAGACTTTGAAAAATATCCAATTTTGTTTCCACAGAAACAATAATTTAAACTTTTCTCTTAGAGTTCATGTATTGAAAATAAGAATCAGCATAACAGGTTTTGGAAAAAACACAGTTAACTACTTGCTGAGTATGTCAACCTCCTGCTGAAGTGAGAAGCAGACTAGAGGGGAGCTTACTATTATCAAAAGTTGTGTGTGTTCTGGTAATCAAAGAGAGTCAGTTAATCTAGTGAGTTAAGTAAAGGCTGTTAGGAGGGCTTCTACAGTAAGTAGTCTTATCTATTTCCTCTTCAAGAAGTTTTTTCAAAATAATCATTGTTCCTTAACTTTAATATCTTTGGTCTTTGTTCATTTATATCAGAGGCTTACTTATATTCTTCATCCTTGTTCATCCAGGTCTTTTTAACATCTTTCTTAGATTATTATTTTTTTTAAAGAAAGAGAAGAATGGTGAGAGAGAAAGAGAGAGAATCAATTTTATTTAGTTTTTCATCTGGTTTTCGTTGCTCCAATACTTAGTTTCGAATGTGGTGCTAAGGTAGGAACCCCTGTCCTGGCGCATGTCAGGCAAGTGTTGTAACTGCTGAGCCACTGCTCTAGCCCCTTTTAAGAGATTATTGACCAAAACTAGTCTTATGCCTGAGTCTAATGACAAAGGGTGCTGGGGAATATAAAGAAGTACATTGAATATCTATAACTACCAAGCCACAACTCCAGTCCCTCTTAGATTATTCTTAAAGTTTCAACTGGTCTCCCTACCTCCTCCAGTGTCTTCTTCCTCACATTCACAAAGGCTTACCTCTAATAATCTTAGGTTTCTTTTCAAAAGCCATAGATTTCCTTGTTAATTTAGTCATTAGAACCAAGGAAAAGAAAAAGGCTGGTCAGTGATAGAATTTCATGATATGTTTTAGTGGTTTCTTTTGTCTCTTCTTTCTTTCATACCATGGTCAAATACATTTTAGGGCTCACAGGTACAAGGCCCAATAATTCTGCTAACACACAAGAACAGACACATATCTCCCTTGTTAGATGAACTGTATGATACATAGAGTTGAGGTGAGAACTCATTCCTTCTCTTCCTCTCTGCCTAAATGGAAACAATTTTGTTTTCATGAAAGTGATATGTTACAGTTCTTCAAGCACCATTTGACATATATTAAGCACACAGACACTAAAAAATTTGTCTTATGTCAAGGTACATTAATGGAACAAGGAACCTTTTCCTTTATTCTTTGATAGTTATCACTAGATACTAAGATAATCTATAAAAATCATAAATTTAAGCATTATAAGTCAAAATGCATAAGACATAATCATTAATAATCTATATGTTTCAAAAATATCAATGATATAATTACCGGATTTTTCTTTGCTTGTAGTTCAGAGAAGTGAAATTCAGCTTTTATTCTATCATCTGAATTTACAGGAATTCCATCTAACATCTGTAAGTTAGGCAGTCGAAATATGAGCACATGACGATGTAGCATTTTTCTACAAATCTAAAGAAAGTTAAAAAGAATAATAATTTATTACTAAAATCACTTCTACTTCAAATATTAACCTTTAAAAGAAGGGAGTTTAACAGAGATAGCAAAGATGACAGGTAACAGTTTATAGTATTAGTACAGATATGAGCCCTCTTTTATAAACATTTTAATTTCCTGTCATAACAAATAAATACAGGTAAGAACTTTGATGCTACTATTTAAAGGTTTATTCTCCTTTTTAAGTATTATTACTGACTACAAGAAATCTCAATTTATGGATAGGATTACATTGTGAAATTTTGTTTAAAAGTAATTAGTCTGGGGGGGAACCCAATATGGCGATCTGAAGAGAGAAGGCTTCCCCAGCGGCTCCGAGACTGAACGGGAATTCTCCAGCTCTTCTCCAGTATTTTGAGGTGTGTTTGGGGGATAAGCATCTTGAAACCCCAGTCCTAATTTGCTCATTGGTTTTGAGGAGCAATGACTTGGGAGAAGCGAGTGGAATTTTTTTTTTTTTCTCTCCTGTCCTGGCTAGGACGCGGCACGCTGCCACTATCCCTTGCTTACATTCTGCCCGGGACTGGGGGTGGAGACTAACAGCCTACGAACACATTGGCGCAGAAAACCTGCTCTGCTTTAAAGAAAGTGATTTTGCAGTCACTTCCCATGCTTATTCTCTGTCTGGTGGTGAGATCAGTGTCTGGAAATTGCCTGCAGACAAGCACAGAGAAGCAGGTGCGAGAGATGCGAGGGTGTGGGATCCAAGCATCCATCTTTACCCCTTGGAGGATTCCACACTCCCCTACCAGGGCCAGCCCTCCTTGGGTCTGCAAAGCAGGTTTTAAAAACTGCCACAGACCACGCTGAATCGGGAGGAGAAGGCTTGGGTCAGGCCCTGAATCCTCTTAACATAAGGGGTTTGGGTTAGTGGAGTAAAGGGGAACATTGATCAGTGCTAACCACTCCCACCACAGACAGAAGGACATTCCCTGTTAAGCCCGGGGATCTTCCTGCCCCAGCTCTAATGTCATAGGAGTCAGTTTCGGCAACCACCAACAGATGGAGCATTGAAAACATAAGACTGACTTTCAGATCCCCTGAAAGTTCCAACTGAGAGAACCAGCCTTTCATACCCAGTCAGACAGTGAAGATCTCCCAAATGGACCAGAGATACTCTTATGGACTATACTTCCAAGTTTTTGTTTTGTTTTGTTTTGTTTTTGGGTGTTATTGTTGCTTGCATGTTCTAGATGTGTACTAATGCGATAACTAGAAAAGTTTACTGGTTCTTCGATACATAAAAACACTAGCTGTTTTTGTTTCCCTGCCCTGTTAATTTCTGGGAGCAGTTATCTCCCCACTCTTCCATTTTCTTTCTTTTTTTGTTCTTTTAGGAAAAAATAATAATAATATTTCTTCCTGTTTTGATAGCCTGTTTTTACATTTCTTTCTCTTTTTCTTTTTCCCTATTTATCATCTCTCTTATTCCCTCTTATCCATCCTGTCTATCCTTGTCCTCATTCTTGAGAAGAAGGATTCTGGTCAGTGCATATAGTATTTGAAATATTTTATGCCTGAGTAGCATAATTCTCAGGGATAACTTCTTCCCTTAAATGATCACCCAATATTAGTAATAACTCTTTTAGCCTTCCTATATCAGGCCACAGCTATCCTAGTTTCCCTTCAGATCTGTATTTTCCTTTCTACTTTTTTCTTTTTTCCTATATTTTAAATTTAGTAATTTTTAAAATTTTTAAAAAATTTTCTTTTCAAAATTTTTCCTTTTAGCAATTTTTTTTTCTTTCTACAGCAAATTCTTTACCTCCCCCACTTTTTCACTGTCCATAACTGGTCTATATAATCTCCTCTCTAAATTTCACCATCATTATCCCCCCTGACTCCCAATTAGTTAACTCTCTTCAACCCCCCCCCACTATTAAGGCTGCATAATGATTACTGCTGTAATTGTTAATCTGAATAACACTTATTTGTTCTTGAAGTCCGACATATGTGATAGTTAAATACTAGTGTTGCCAAAAATATTATCACTAACACTAGTAACATATGCTGAATTCAAAAGTCTATTATAGCCTGTTCTAAATAACTAATTTACTATTGTTTATTGTAAGGTTTGGTTGTACATATTGACAATTTGCTACTAGCACACGAGGTGTTAGAAATCTGTAAGGGTAACAAACAGTTCACAGTAAAGGGGGTAGTCTTTTGAAATCAACTTTCCTGACAAAATCCCATTTCAAGTAAGGGTCTGGACAGATTTCCCAATCCAACAGCTTAGTCCTTAAGGCAGGAGACAGGAAAAAGAACCACCAAGTCTTGTATTGCTTCCACAAAGGTTTCACCAGTCAAATAAGAGAGAAGAATCTCTTCAGACATGAGAAATCAAACTCGAAGAGGTTCACATCAATCCCAAAACTCCCTTAGTAAGGGGGCTATGGCAAGGACCAGGATGAAAATCTAGAACAATATATCAGTAAGCTGATAATGGAAAGGAACAACGAATTAAAAGAAGAGATAATGAAGGGAATAAATGAGAAAACTCAAGAATTGAGAAACTCGATCATTAAAGAAATTGATTCCCTCCAAAAAGAAGTTTCAGACCTAAAATCTGCAGTCAATGACATGACAGGGACCATGCAAGAATTTAATAATAGACTAACTTCAGTAGAAAATAGTACCTCTGCTATTGAAGAAAGAACATCCAACAATGATGACAGGTTGATCAAGCTGGAGCTCACCGACACCAAAAAAGAAAAACAACTAAGAAATCATGACCAGAATTTTAAAAATGTCTGGGATGAAATGAGAAGAAACAATCTGAGAGTAATTGGGATACAGGAAGAAATTGAGACATGCACCAATGGTATGAGGAATATTCTCAAAGAAATTGTGAATGAAAATTTTTCCCACATAAAAATAGAATCAGACATGCTCATCCAAGAAGCTTACAGGACACCCAATAGACCTAATCAAAAGAGAAACTCACCAGGACACATCATATTCAAAATGTACAACACGGATACCAAGAAAACTATATTAAAAGCAGCAAGGGAGAAACGCCAAATCACATTCAGAGGCAAGCCAATAAGAATTGTCTGTGACTTTTCAACCCAGACTTCTGGAAGCCAGAAGGTCTTGGAATGATATCTTTCAACGTCTAAATGACCACAGCATGCAGCCAAGAATTCTATACCCAGCAAAACTCAGCTTCAAATTTGATGGAGAAATAAGAACTTTTCATGATAAAACAAAACTGGCAAATTTGTCAACAGAAAACCTGCCCTACAAAGAATTCCTTAACTGATAAGGGTAGTTCACTGTGCCTAAGCTGTTAATACAAACAACATATTATACTCAACATGCTTTCCTTCTGAGAATATGGAATTTTGGCACATGATCAGGAGAGGGTGCCTATGTAATTATATGATCAGTCTCCATCCAACAAAATTCTTAAATGCTAGTGTCTAATTGGCTCCCCTGAGCAGAAACTTAACACACAAGATGCAAAATTTTTGTTGCTAGAAGAGTGTGTTTTATGTGACCTCCTTGTAGGCATGACCATGAGGAAGTCTGCACATAGATTCCTCCAAATTTTGCCTGTCTTTTCTCTTAACATCTTGATTGTCTATATATATATATATATGTCATATATATATATATATATAAAATATGTCCTGTAATCAATGAATAAGCTATTTTAAAAGAATGTGGTAGATATATATATATATATACTAATGGAGAAATATGTATAACACTTATGATTGACTGAAAAACACAAAAAACTGACCACATTCTAGGCCACAAACCAAGTTTCATAAATACTAAAGAATGGAGTGTTTCCTTTGATTAAAATATGACATCAGAAACAAATTAGAAGAGAAAACTAAAACCACAGTACATATTTGAAATGAATACAAATTCATGCACATTCCTCAATAATCTACAAGTTAAAGAAGAAAACTTTTTGAAAAGTAGATCTTAAGAACAAAAAATAGTAAAAATACTACATACCAAAATTTTTAGAATGCAGCTAAGGCAGTACTTTGTAGCTTAAAGTTTATTGATTGATTTAAGAAGTATTGAAAATTATTGAGCTAGATATCCTACTTAGGAATTTTTTTAAAGAGAGAGGGAAAGTGATAGAGAGGTAAAGAGATAAACAATTTTTTAATTTAGTTTTTCATGTGGCCTTTGTTGCTCCAAGACATCATTGTGTACATGGTGCTGGGATATCAACTTGCATACTCGTGTATGCCAGGCAAGTGCTATAAGTGCTGAGCCACTGCTCCAGCCCCTAGGAATTTTTTTTGAAAAGAAAATTTCAAGAAACTAAAACAAAAGAATAATAAAGGGTAGAAATTAATGACATAGAAAGCAAAAAATAGCCTTAAAAACCAAAATACCTTTCTTTGAAGAAACTAATAAAATAAGCAAAGCATTAGCAAGATTTATCAAGAATAAAAGAGAAAAAAAACAAAAATTGACAATTTTAAATATAAAAAGGGTGAAAAAATACAGGCATAATGGGAACTTTAAAAATTTATGAGTACTATGATAGCAATACATTAAAAATTTAGGTAAATTTTTACAATTTTTTTTTTTTTACAAATCATTAGAACTAAAAAGAAGGTTCACACCAAAGTTCCTAGATGGAATATAAATACACAAAAACGAAAATTTCTTTACTCCTACAACAAAATGAATAGAAAACTCTAAAAACATACTACTTAACAACAGCAATTCAAACAACAGAATAAATCTAACCAAAGATGATTAAAAACTTTATGGTTAAAAACTATGAATCTTGATTGAAAGAGAAAAAATAAAGGGAGAGATACATTTTGTCAGTGGGTTAGCTGAATGAATATTAGGGAAGACTGCTTATTGCTATTTTCTTCTTGGTGGAAATACTGTAGCTCCTTGATATGACACTTCTGGGCTCTTCCAACCTCTTCCCTCCCTCTCTACTAATGGAAGCAGAGTGACTTAACTGGTAGGTGTGGGAAGATTAAAACTGAACATTCTTGGATCCTGCCTTTTTTCTTGGAAAGGAGATTATTGCTGGGAGAATGTGTACTCCCCATGTGGAAAAGTCTCAGTCTAGTACTTCCTGTTCTGAGTGATCATGATTACCTATTTTTGGGATCAGATAGCATGTCTATTTGTGTTTCTCACTGTAGAGATCTCGCTTTACCTGAATGTAGCCATCTTGAGACATAAACTCCATGAGGGTTCCTGTGTAGCCCTGGTATGTTTACCCCACATAGTTTCCCAGAACCCTCTAAATGAACAAAAACATTAAAGGGGTATGTGGAGCTTTACAATCATGGCACTGTCAGTGGCAGAAATGTGCCTGATGTCTTTAATATTAGCTTGAGATAAATCAGCACATTCTGGCTTAGATGAAAGTCATTTCTGTGCTGACCATTATGTAAGCACCTCTCTCTGACCAAAATTACAGAGATACAATGGTAGTGCTGCTGCCCTTGACCACACTTGTCAGGAAGAAGTCCTAAATTAATTGCATTCTATGCAATCCTAGATCTGTTTACCACTTTTCAGTCTCACAGAATTTTGCCATCAATTCTTTTATACCAGATCAAGAACATTAAACTGAGAAGATATTTTCATCTCTCTACTGTCATTTTTCTCAATATATTCAGATATTAAGTGAGCAAGGGAAGTACTTATTGGATCCCCTTGAAGACAAAAAGAAAACTGGCAGATTTCTCTCAAAATAAATTTTTAAGTAAATGCAATTACAATTAAAATATAAACAAAACTTTCACATAACTGGAGAAGTTGTCTAAAATTCCTAGGAATGTATAAGCCAAGTAAAGAAAGAGAAACACATAATGAGAAAGAGAAGGAAATGGAAGAGAAGAATAATTAGAAGCTCTTACTCCAGCAGACATTTAGACAATATAAAATGTTAGCATAAGATGACAGTATAACAATATTGGTCAAGCAATATACAGGTCAATGAGTACAATGTAAAACCCTGAAATAAACCTTCTTATATATGACAGTAGCAGTTTGTCCTAGAATCAAGTGGAAGAAGCCACTAGTCAATAAATTGTGTTGGACCAATAGTTTATTTACACTAATGAATAAGTGAACTGGTTATGTGGACAAAATTAATATACAAATTCTCTTTCTCAAGAAATAAAATACTACAACTATGAGTAAATTGATAAATTAGAAAAGTAACATACTCACTGGATTGCCATAAACTGTAAGCTCCCTGAGAGTAGAGATAACATCAAGCTTTTCCAGTTCTGTGATATCCTAACAAAAAATCAATCAATAAATTAGTATTGGGTTAGAAGCACAATTTTATTTTTATTTTTTATTTCAAAAAATGATTCTATTTGTATTTTAAACTCAGTGAGATAAAAGGAGTAAGTTCAAGATATCTGTTGTATAACATGATGATCATAGTTAATAACAGCATATTGTATTCTTGAGATGCAGAGACACTAGATTTTAAGTGTTCTCACCATGTAAATACAAAAAATAAGCATGTTGGAGTCATCAGGCAAGAGAAGGAAATTAAAGGAATAAGAATTGGAAGAGAGGAAGTCAAACTATCCCTTTTTGCTGAGGATATGATCCTATATCTGGAAGATTCAAAAAATTCCACAAGAAAACTGCTTGAGTTTATAACAGATTTAGCAAAGTATCAGACTACAATATCAATACCCATAAATCAATAGCTTTCCTATACACTAACAATAATAGGATTGAAGAAATCAGGAAATTGATACCAATTACAATATCCTCAAAAAGAAGAAAATACTTGGGAATTAATCTAACAGAAGTAAAAAAAAACCTCTACAATGAAAATTATTGAACATTGAAGATAGAAATCGAAGACCTGAGAAGATGGAAAGATGTTCCATGCTCTTTTCTTTTTTTAAAAAGAGAAAGACAGTGAGAAAGAGAAATACAGAGACAGAGAGAATCAATTTTTATTGAGTTTTTCACATGGCTTTCGTTGCTCTGACGCTCAGCTGTGTAAGTGGGTGCTGGGGTTTGAACCTGTGTACTTGTGCATGCCAAGCAAGCACTGTAACTGCCGAGCCACTGCTCCAGCCCCTGTTCCAAACTCTTGATTAGGCAGAATTAATTTATTAAAATGACCATTCTGAAAAAAAGTGCCATTGAATCTGTCAGATTCAATGAAATCCCCACAAGATACCAATGTCACTCTACAGATATAGAAAAAGCAATTCTCAAATTCATTTGGAACAACAGAAAACCCAGAATAATCAAAACATTACTAAGCAAGAAAGACGAAGAAGGAGGTTTTGTAATACCAGATATAAAATTATTCTGTAGATCTGTAGGAACAAAAACAGCACAGTATTGGTATCAAAATAGCCATGAAAACCAAAGGAATAGAATAGAAGACACTAAGACAAACCCCCAGATCTTTAAAATTCTGATCTTTGACAAAGGGAGTCAAAACATAACATGGAGGAGAGAGAGCCTATTCAACAAATGGTGCTGGACAAACTGGAAAGCCAGTTGACGAATGTTGAAATTAGATCCTTATCTCTCACCTTATCCAAAAATCAAATTGAAATGGATCAAGGAACTACGAATTAAATCAGCTACCATACAACTGCTAGAAGAAAAAGTAGGATCAACACTCCAGCATATGGAAGTAGGCAACAACTCTCTCAACTCCCAAAGCAAAAGAAAGTTAAGAATCAATGAGTGGGATGCTATTAAACTTAAAAGCTTCTGCTCAGCCAAGGAATTGTTCAGAACTGTCAAAAGAGAACCTACCGAATGGGAGAAGAGCATGGCCTGCGATTCCTCCAACAGGAGACAAATATCCAAAATTTACAAAGAACTCAAAAAAAAAAAAACAATATTAAAAAAAGAAAAGAAAACAATCCAATCAATAAATGGCCCAAAGAGCTGAACAGAAAATTCTCAACAGAGGTATTCAAGCAAGCCAAAGAAGACGTGAGAAAGCATTCTAAGTTACTAGTGATCAGAGAAATGCAAATCAAAACTGTATTAAAATTTCACCTCACTCCAATCAGACTGGCAAAGATGAAGAATATAAACAATAACAGATGCTGGAGGGGTTGCAGAGAGATAGGAACATTAGCACACTGCTGGTGGAACTGCAGACTTATATAGTCGCTCTGGAAGCAGTGTGGAGACTCCTCAAAGAATTAGAGATGGATCCCTCTTCTGGGTAATTTCCCAGAGGAGTTAACATCAGCACATTGCAGTGACATGGCAAAATCAATGCTCATAGCAGCTCAATTTACAATAGCTAAATTATGGAATCAACCAAGACGCCCCTCACTGGATGAATGGATCCAAAAGCTCTGGTATATATATACAATGGAATTCTACTCAGCTATCAGAAATAATATTGTGGCCTTAGAAGGTAAAAGGATGGCAATGGAAGAAATCATGCTGAGCGAAGTTAACCAAACCCAGAGAGTCAATGGTTGAATATTTTCCCTCATTTGTAGAGGCTGGAGCTAAACTCAGGCTTGAGTGAAAGGTAGTAACTCAAGTACTGGACCCACCAAGGACATTGCAACACATAATCTAGGGGAACCACGGACATGTAGGGGGGAGGAAGGAGGAAGGGAGGGAAGATAGAGAGGGATCTAGGGAGACAGTCAATAATGTAACATACTCTTTACCCCCCTGAGAAGTAAAATATTATGTATGTAATCATTTAATTCTGGAAAATTCAAAATACAGTGATACAATTTGGTCAATGTCCCCCCTAGTATCCCCCACCTCCATCTTCCTGTCTCCCAGTCCCCTGCCTCTCTTTCTGAGTCATATATTTTTCCTAAAATACCAAAGTATAGTGACATAATTCTTATACCTATGAAGAACATTTAAAAAATATATTGACAATATTATATACAGTGACATAAATGCTTGGAGTGTACCTTGTTTTCACTCAGTATCAATGTTTCTTCCCATTCTCCTCCATTCCTAACACCCCTTGTTCTTTTTAGATATATTTGACAAGAGGATTAAATATTTGCATTTTGGTAAAGGCATGCAGTATAGCTTATTCTCATTCATTCCCCAGAACCCCTCCACCCATTCTCCTCTCTCTTCCCTCTACTTGTCTTTCTTTTATTTACTAAATGATTTTTTTCTCCCCATCTTTAGTGACTTGTTGAATTCAATATTGATAAGACTCACTAAGTTATGTTCATATTTTGGACATGAGCAATTTAAGTCTGATTCCTTCCATTAACTTTTCCTATTTGGTTCCTCCTTCCTCCATTCCTTCCTGTTTGACTATTTTTCTGTCCTTTTTGTTATTTCAGGTTAGCTTCCACATATTAGAGAGAACATTTGATCTTTGGTTTTCAGACTGGCTTATTTCACTTAGCATGATATCCTCCAGTTTTATTTATTTGTCAGCAAATGACAATGTCATCCATCCTTGCAACTGAGTAATACTCCATTGTATGTATATGCCACAATTTCTTTATCCATTCATCAGTTTTAGGGTACCTTGGTTGGTTCCACAGCTAGTTATTGTGGATTGAGCTTCTGTGAACACTGATGTGGCTGCATCCCTGTAGTGTGCTGCTTTTAAGTCCTTTGGATATATACCAAGGAGTGGATTAGCTGGGTCAAATGGTGGATCCATTCCATTTTTTTTTTTTTTTTTTTTGAGAAATCTCCAAACTGCTTTCCAGAGTGGTTGTACCAGTTTGCAGAACTACCAATAATATATTAGTGTCTCCTATTCCCCATATCCCCTACAAGATTTGTTGTTTATATTCTTGATTATTGCCATTCTAACTGGAATAAAGTGAAATCTCAGCATAGTTTTAATTTGCATTTCTCTAATTACTAGAGATTCTGAGCATTTTTTCATGTTTTTGTTGACCATTTATATTTCTTCATTTGATAAGTATCGGTTTAGTTCTTTTACCCATTTTTAAATTATTATTTGTGTGTGTGTGTGTGTGTGTGTGTGTGTGTGTGTGTGAAGTTTTTTCAGTTCTTTATATACCCTGGATATTCATACCCTGTCTGAGGTGCAGGGGGCAAAGATTTTCTTTCCCATTCTGTAGGTTCTCTCTTCATGGTCCTAATTGTTTCCTTTGCTGTGAGGAAATTTTTAAATTTGATACCATACCACATATTGATTTTTCCTTTTACTTCTTGTGCTTTGGGAATCTTGTTTAGGAAGTCTATTCCTGAGTAAATGTGTTGGAGTGTTGGGTCTACCTTTTCTTCTAGTAGGTGCAGTGTTTCTGGTCTAATTCCTAGGTCTTTAATCCACTTTGAGTTGAGTTTTATGCATGATTAGAGATTGAAATTCATTTTATTACATATGGATTTACAGTTTTCCCATCACCATTTGTTAAAGAGACTCTCTTTTCTCCAACTTAAGTTTCTGGCTCCTTTGTTGAGTATGAGGTAAATGTATTTATGTATGTTTTTCTCTGTGTCTTCTGTTCTATTTCATTGATCTTCATGTCTATTTTGATACCAGTATTATGCTGTTTTTGTCATTATAGCTCTGTAGTATAATTTGAAGTCTGGTAATGTGATTCCTCCAGCTTCACTTTTCTTGCTAAGGATTGCTTTGGCTATTCTCTTATTTTTCAAAAAAAAATTTCAATTGCTTTTTCTAATTCTGTGAAGGAGGTTATTGGACCTTCAATGGGTATTACATTGTATCTGTATAGTGTTTTAGGCAATATGGTCCTTTTGATTACATTAATTCTCCCAAACCAAGAACATGGGCGTTCTTTCCATCTTCTCAAGTGTTCTCCATTTTCTTTCTTTAGTATTCTGTAGTTTTCATGGTAGAGGTCCTTCACCTCTTTTGTTAGATTGATTCCCAAGTATTTTATTTTTTTGAAGCTATTGTGAATGGAGAAATTTTCCTAATTTCATTCTCAGTATATATATATATATATATATATATGTATATATATATATATTTTTTTTTTTTTAAGAGAGGGGGACAGTGAGAGAGACAGAGAAAGAGAGAAAGAACTTTATTTAGTTTTTCACATGGCCTTAGTTGCTCCAACACTTAGTTGTGTATGTGGTGGTGGGGTTTGAACCCGGGTCCTCGTGCTTGCCAGGCAAGCACCGAAACCACTGAGCCACTGCTCCAGCCCCCTTTCTCAGTATATTTATCATTAGAATAAAGGAATATAATTGATTTGACCCACAATTTTAAAATATGGTCTTATTTTATGAAAAATGTTGGATTACAAGCAGATCACAACTAAATCTTATGAAGTGAGCCTCTGTGACAATGTTTTTGCATGTTGAATGACAGCAGATTCGTGTATTCCAAATACATGATTGGTAAAGAAAACAGTTTAACATGGAAACTGGACCAGATAACAGTGCTTACAAGAAAAGTCCAAATATTTTCTCTGAAGAGTTGTGATCTATTCTAAGACTTGGATTATAATTGGCTAATTCCTCCAGAGTACTGACTCAGAAGTTTGGAAAAGCTGAATCCAATCAAAACAATATTAAAGGTACACATTTAAATACAATGTTAACAATAAAGGAACAAGTAGTATCAAGTGGAATTTGATTTTAAAAATGGTTGATCTATAAAACTATTTTGATTTTGGAAGCATCATAAAGGATGGCTTTGAAAACATTCTTAACATTTAGTTATCTATAGAGATTGTGCATTTTTATCCATAGGCAATTCCTATTTTTGGAATCCAAGACTGATTTGAAATCACAAACACACGAAAAGTCTTAACATTATTTTCTCAGTGTATAACAGTGTTTACTATTGAAATATTCCTAATTGAAATATTCATTTCTCCTGGAAAATATTAATGAAAGAAACAGTATGTTAAATTTTTAGAGGATAACAGTTTTAAAGATATAATAAGCAAAGTAATATGTCCATAATTACAGGAAGAGGCCTTTTCATTTTTAATACAGGGTTTTTTGTTTGGTTTTTTTTTGTAAGAAATGAAGAGAGTGAGAGAGAGAGAAAGTGAGAATCCATTTTATTTATTTTTTCATCTGGCCTACATTCACTTAGTTGTGAATGTGGTGCTAGGGTTCGACCCCAGGTCCTTGCACATGCCAGGCAAGCACTCCAACCACTAAGCCACCACTCCAGCCCCAATGCAGGATTTTTTTTTTTTAAGTATCGTGTTAGAGTTACCATTTACTGGCTCATAAAAGTTGGTTGGTAAATTTTCATGAATTTTACAAAATTTTGTTAACTGGCCATGGTAGAAAAAATTACATGATGGAATTTGGCAAATGCTACTGAATAGGGCTTTTTCTCCTAAAGACTTGGTTGTTAAATATTAATCACTAACACATCAGTGGTTGTTACCTTTTGAGTACATTGTCAGGATGATTATCCAGATGTTTAAAAATAGACAAAGTAGTTGGAGCCTGATAGGGGAATCATTCAGACACAGGCATCAAATGGGACTATAAAGCTGAACTCATCTTCATTTGTGCTTCTGTGATTCTTAGAATCAAGACAATATGTTACAATTTTCCAAAACTACATTAAGGGACACAGATGGTTAAGTCAGACTTTATATCCAAATCTGTAGGTTAAATTAGGCACTGCAGATATCTTCATATGAAGTATTATTGTTTTGCTATGCTAATTTTTATGAGCCTTTCCCCCTCTGATTCTATGAATCTTCTTCACCAACCCAAAGGTTGAACTGTTGACTGCCAAAGGTTGACTGCCCAGCATAGAAATTAACATTGGTATCAGCCTAAGTCTGTACAAATCTAGAGACAAAATTCTCCCCTCCAAAAATTTGAACTGGGTGCTGGAGCGGTGGCTCTGCGGTTATGGCTCTTGCCTGGTATGTGCAAGTATATGGGTTCAAACCCCAGTACCCACGTACACAGCTAAGTGTCAGAGCAAAGAAAGCCATGTGAAAAAACTCAATAAAAATTAATTCTGTCTCTATCTCACTGTCCTTTCTTTAAAATTTTTTTTTTAATTGAAAGTTCAAAATTTTGAAAAACATGTTTTTCAAAATTCAACAGAATATCCAGCTTGCCCTTCTTATTCCTTTGGGTTAATTTTTCTCCCCAGCTAAATGTATGGTCATAGTAAGGTACTATAATAAATTTAATGGCAAAATGATCAATCTAAACCAATGAAAATACTATTTCATGAACAAAAATAAAGAAGGGCTGAAACAATCCACAACACTCACTCTTTCATTCCATGAGGTATGTATAATTTCCCATGATTTATAATGTAGCTTGTCATTAAACTTTATTAAATTTGATAGTAAGCCAGACTAAGCAATACTGTTTAAGTTGCTAAGGAAGAAGTTCCCATATCACCTGACCTGTAGGGGGCTGGTAAGGTAGGGCAGGGACACTCCTGGAGAAAAAACCAATTACCTGGTCTAATCTTGTAAGTATGCTGGTAACTGGATGTCCTTTCAAACAGAACAATGATTTTTGTTGGGAAGAAGGTCCTTATTCATAGTATTCTCTTAGCTGATCTGCCTGGCTAAGGACTGTTATAGTAAATAAACCTGGAATCTATGGAATTATAAGGCATAAAATGTCATAAAGCTATAAAAAGTCACATAAGCTCAAGTATAAAATGGAGAAGCTTCATAAATGAAACATTCCCTTGCTATATGAGATCACCTTATAAAATCTGACTTGGAGACGTCACCTTTTATTTTAGTCTGGATAGAGTGTGTATGCGGGAAGAAAGGACCTGAAAAGTCACTGGAATGTCCCTGGAGTATTCTTGAAATTATTAGTAAAGTCTATGCTTGATAAAAGCTCTGATAAGTATAATTTTTAATTTCTTTTTTCTTCTTTTTTCTCTCCCTGACTTGTGCTCCTGCTGGGGATCTCTCACGCAAGGGTTTTGCATGTGCTAAGTATATGCTCTATCATTGAACTACAACCTCAGCTGTAAGTCCAATCTGACAATCCTTTAATCAACTCAGTTGTTATTACTGGAAATATTTCCAATAGAATAGCAATTTTCCAAATTTAGAATTCTTCTGAAAAAGCTTTGGAATAATCATCACCAGTTTTGGTAGGCTTTTCACAGATGAATGTGAAAATCTTGGTAAATTAGCTGTACGCTGTTTTTCTCCATGTGTACATTACCTACTTGCTATGTAGAAAAGGGCACTGCTTATTATGATTTCCTTCTAATTTCCTTCTCAGTTTTTCTATCACCCTGGAAAAGGATTCATGAACTGTAGCAAACAAAGCCACAAACAAATATTTATCAAGTATCTACTATGTAGCACGTATTATGCTATATACTGACAAAGATGTGGACAGGATAAATTTGGACCCTGACCTACAGAAGTAGTCCAGGGTTCAGTGTGTCTTTGTGGCTGTCTTAGAAGTATGGACAGAAAGAGCAATAAGTAAAAAGAAGCAAACAGACCATTAATAAAATGCTGACAAAAATGCAAGGACTGAATAAGATTATGTACTCAACTCTTATTGGTACACTATCTCAGTAAAGAGTCTAAGCAGCAGTGGCCTAAAAGTAAGAGGTTGAATTATGAGTAGGTAAAACAAAAGCAGGATCCTATTTAAGGAAGACTTGAGTGGAAAGACTTGAAATATCAAAGCTAAGTCTATGTCCATTATTAGTACTTGATTCAAATGACAGGTATACCAAGTATATATGCTAAATTTAATGACAAGAGGAAGTTCTGGAATTGAGTCTCAAAAAACAATTGAACCAGGGCCAGAGCAGTGTCTCAGCAGTTACAGTGCTTGCCTTGCATGCACAAGGATGTGGGTTCAAACCCTAGCACCACATATACAATGAAGTGTTAGAGCAATGAAAACCAGATGAAAAACGAAATAAAATTGATTCTTTCTCTGTCACTGTCCCTCACTCTCTTTAAAATCAAACAAACAAACAAACAAAAAAACCACGTGAATGTACAGCAGTCAAGGAATAAATGACAACTCTAGTAAAGGACTGAAGAGACAAGCCTTAGAATGCTTAAAGCCAACATTTATTAGTGGATGGGATTTGCCCAGTTTATAACTCTAGAAGTAGGGTGGATGTTCTGCATTACAAAGAATATGATTCATAATATACATGTATATAAATGATCAATAGCATATAAGCAAAAATTTCATTGGTATACTTGGAAGATTTATATTTAGTGTTTAGAAGAATTAATGCTTCTAAATATTAATGTAGTAGTAACAACAATAAGAACAAAAACAAAATAATGTTACCTGGATTTTATTATATCCTAGGAAGAGTTTCTCTAATTTTGCCAAAGGTTGCAATTTGCTCAGCTCTCGTAGTCTGTTTTCCTCCAGATGAAGTGCCAACAGAGAACTTGGTTTGGCAAAAGCACTGTCATTAAATGCTCTGATGCGATTATGGTCTACTACCAATTCCTGAAGGACTGCTAAGTTGTCCAGCCCTTCAACTTGACTGATTTCATTCCCTGAAAAAAGATAAGTCAAGATATATGAAGTGAGCCCAAACTTTCTTGAATTAAAAGTTATCTACCTTCATCTAAATATTTCTATAGAATGACTTTAAAAAGTAATTTTCATTTTTATGTCTCGAAATTTTTACAAAACAAACTGATCTTTCTCTAAACCCAAATAAGTATCTTTCCCCAAAATGACTTTGTATAGGGGCTGGAGCAGTGGCTCATGCAGCCTGGCATGTGTGAGTACGTGAATTCAAACGCCAGCACCACATATGCAATGAAGTGTTCGAGGAACAAAAGTCACATGAAAAACTAAATAAAAATTGCTTCTCTCTCTCTCTCTGTCCCCTTTTTTAAAAAATGACTTTATATAGTACCTCTGTTTGACATTATGAAATTCAAGTATGCAATGCAAAATTGAAAACTATGAAATGCAACTATGAAAACATACTGAACTCCTTTTCTCTCCTTATATATCTAATTAGTCACTTTGTCCTAATTATTTCTTCCTTTCAAGCTGCTTTTTGGACTCACTACTCCCATTGACATCATTCTAATCCCGGCTCTTATTATGTCTTTCATACTGGATAGAAAACACATGTGCTTTGGAATCAGACAGACCTGGGTTTGACTTTGTATCAAATATAGACTGACACAAACATGGGAAAATTATGTAACATCACTGAACTTCAGTTTCCCTTTTTGTTAAATGCAAATAACAATACTTACCATGTAGGGTTGCTGTGAAAATTAAATGAGATTATGTGGACAAACACCTTGCCCAATGACTCCACAAATGGCAGCTGGCATTGTCAGAGTATGCTACCTGACTCCCTACATAGGGCTGCCCCACATGGATTTGCCATGCCACCCATGGCACCTGTGCACACTCTTCCTTTACATTATTAGATTAAAATAGACCTTCCGTGATTAGGTTTTCCACTTTTTGGCATGCCAATGTATTTTTAAAAAGATCTTTCATTATTCTTGGTTTTTCCTTTTTTTGTTTTTTCTTTCTTTTCCTTTTTAAGGCTAAGTGTCCATATTCTTGCAATCACAAGTACCTTTAATAGGCAAAACGATACATTAAAAAAACTTTAAAAATGGTCTAGAAAAGCCTGTCTTCCTGAAAAAGACATTAACTCTCCAAATTTTTTTCCCTGTCTCACTAATGAGTCTCCCAAACTTTCTCCTGTGTTATTAAATAATTATTGTTAAACTAATGTGCCAAGCCCTGGTTTTCATGCTACTTATCTAAAAATTTGCAATTCTATCTATTGTTGACCGTATTCTGTCTAAAAGTCTCTGCCTCAATTTCCTTAGTTTGGTCCTGATCTGTATTTTCAACTTCAATTCTTCACTATTTCACAAATCTTTTTCTTTAAATACTATAAAGTGTTGAGGCTTACTTAAAACCAAACTAAACAAAAACAAATAACTGTATACTGATATGGCCATTATCTATCAAATTGATTGTGCTTAGAGGCTCTAAAACTCTCAGAGAACTGCATACTGTTTGCTCTCATCAGGCTGGTCCCTTTTAAAGTGTTGGCCCACAGACACTCCAACTGTGTCCTGTGACTGTTCTTCGTTTCTTGCAAAGCTCTCAGCAATGCTCATTTAAAAATCTAAATTTTATTAATCCTTCAAAGATTCCAAGATAAGTAGAGGAGTTCATCCTTCAATTTCTCTTTCTCTGAACTTGTATTGCACTTATGATAGTAATGGATAGTCATAAATTAATTCATCTTTGTCTCAGTACATCTCCACAGGTAGATCTTAAACTACTTTAGGTCAAGGATCTCTATTATAGATAATTTCAATAATACAGTACGTTCATAGTACTTAGCACAATGCTGACTTTAAGAAATATTTGTGTTACTCATTACTTTCTATTTTTTAAAAAATTGAATATGATGTAAAAGTAAATATGATATAATACCGTACATACTCCCAGAATATTATATCTTCCTTCAAAACTGGTTTTTGAAAATATGCAAATAACCAAGAAAAACCTCATTTGTGATTATTAAAATATTTTTGTCAGACAATGACTGTTTAAGTAAATGTTGATGCTTAGTTTTGCTTATCAAAACAAGATATAATCAAGTCAGTTTAAAGTAGTTAGACATTAAGTGTTTCTACTCACCCTGTAGAAAGAGGAATTTTAAATTTCTCAGTCTATTAAGTTGTAGCTGGATTAAATTGCAAATTCCATTGTATCCCAAATGAAGAACCTCTAAACTGTGCATTATTGGAGGTAAATTTTCAGTGCTCATTGCATCTCTGAAACACACAGGTAAGTTTCAGCCATAAACCTTATTTCAAACCAGCAATATCAAAACACATAGTCTGATATGTATTTACTATAAATTGAAACAAAGAAAAGAGTAAAAATGGGCTGGAGCAGTGGCTCAGCAGTTGGAGCGCTTGCCTGGTATGCATGAGGACCCAGATTTGAACTCTAGCACCACACACACAGCTAAGTGTCTGAGAAACAAAGGGCAGATGAAAAAATAAGTAAAATCGATTCTCTCTCACTCTCTCTCTTTAAAAGAGAATATAAATGTTTGAATACAGTTCATGTAAAATTAAGCAAAAAATCACAGTGTAGTTCAGAAAAAAAATAAAATTGGCATAGTTTTTTAAAAAGGGAAAATGAATTTATTAATATATCAAAATTGAACTATTCTATGTAGTATCTATATTTTGTGCAGTATTAATTTTTATTCTAGTTTTATGTGGTAAAGAATAAAGATGTACAAAAAATCACAATGAAAAGAAATAGCTGGAAAAAGAAAAAATGCATCCAATTGCAAAGAAACAAGTAAAATTGCCTTTATTCTCAGATGACATGATTCTGTATTTAGAAAATCCTGAGACGCATCAAAAGACTACTTGCACTAATGAGTTCAGCAAAGTCACAAGATAAAATAATATACAAAAATCAATTGAATTTCTCTAATATTAGCAATGAATAATCTGCAAATGAAATTAAGAAAACATTTTAGTCATAATAGTATAAAAATGAATAAAATACTTGAGAATAGATTTAATGAAAGAAGCATAAAATTTGTACATAGAAAACTATGAAATATTGCTGAAATTAAAGATCTAAATAAATGACAAAATATATCATGTTCATGGATTAGAAGATGTAGTATTACTAAGATGATAATTCTTTCAAATTGATTAATAAATTCAATACAGTCTCTATCAAAAGTACAGCAGGCTCTCCACCTCACCCCAGAAAATGATCCTAAAATTGATAACAAAATGCAAAGAATCCAAAACATCCAAATCCAATTTGAAAAAGAAAAAAAGTTAGCTTAAATCCCTAATTTCAAAACATATTATAAAATGGCGTTAACCAACAATCTGGTACTGGCAGAGACAGATACATAGATCAATAGAATAGGATTGAGTCCAGAACTACACCTTTACATTTGTGGTAAACTGACTTTCTGCAAAGGTGCCAACGCAATTCAATGGGAAAAAAATGTTCTAAACAAATGGCAATGGGGAAATTAGAAATTTACATGGGGAATGATGGATTTAGTCCTCACACCTTAACTCACAGTATGCACAAATATTAACTCAAAATGGATCATAGGTCTAAATGTAAAAACAAAAACTTAAAACTTTTTGAGGAAAATATGAGAAAATCTTTGTGATTTGAGGTTAGGTAAAGAATTATTAGAAATCACCAAAATCACAATCTGTAAGAGAAAAAATTGTTTCACCATATTTTATCAAAATTAAAGCTTCTTCAAAAGATATCAATTCAGGTAATAAAAACACAAGCTACACAATTGAAAAATATTTGTAAATCATTTATCTGAAAAAGGGCTTAACATCCAGAATATTCCAAGAACTCAAATAAAAAAACAGCTACCTGATCAAATAATAAGCAAAAGATTTGAATACACATTTCACCAAAGAAGATATATGTAGGGTTTAAATAAGTATGTGAAAATCTGGCAAACTATATTACTCATTAGGGCATTACAAATTAAAACTACAATGAAATGCCAATTCAATTCACTAGAATGGATGTAATGAAAAAGACAGTCAATAACCAGTGTTGACAAGGATGTGGAAAAGTTAGAATCCTCTTACACTGTTGGTATAATGTAAAATGGTACAACTATTTTAGAAAACAGGTATTTTCTTAAATAGATAAACACTAAATTACTATATAACCCAGCATTCCATTCTTAAGTATCTACCAAGGTGTCTGAGACAAACATAATGAAAATATAAGTGCACATTACACTTTTACACAAATGTTTATAGAAGCATCATTCATACAGCCAAAAAGTGAAAACAATTCAAATGTCTATCACCTGGTGACTGGATTAATACAATACGGCATATACATAGAATGGAATATCCAAACTCCTAATACATGCCACAGTGTGGATTGGCCTCAAAACAGTTATTCTGTGTGCAAGAAACCAGATGTAAAAGACCACGTGTTATACGGTTTCATTTATATGAAATGTTTAGAAAATGCACCTCCATAGAAAATAGATTAAAGGTTGGCTGGAATGAGATGTATGAAAGGGAATTGACTGAAAATGGACCCAGAGGATCTTTTTTAGTGTAAAAAAAAGGTCTAAAACTGCATTTTAGTAATAATAGGATGACTCTATAAATTTAGTAAAAATCCTTGAATTATACCCTTAAAATGAATGAACATGGTATGTAAACTTAAAATGAATGAACATGGTATGTAAACTGAACTTCAATAAAGTCGTTAGAATAACCAAATATGAACAGTCTGCAATATAAAGGATGTGTACAAATACTCATGATAGCTTTGATCATAATAGTCTCAAACTGGAAAAAACCCAAAATGCCTATCAATGATAAATGGATAAACAATTTGTGGTACAATTTTGTGGTATAATTCATATAATACTACTCAGCAACAAAATGAAATGAACTACTGACAGTTGCAACAGCATAGATGGATCCCCAAAGCATTGTGCTAAGTGAGAGAAGTCAGACACAAAAAAAGTAATTACTATGTGATTCCTATTTATGAAATTCTAGAAAAAGGTAAAATTATAGTAGTAGAAAGTGGATCTTGATAGGGGTAAAGATGTGGGAGGAAGAGATTTGAAAGATATAAGATGGAAATTTCTGGGGTGGGAAAATTTTGTATTTTAATTGTGGTAGTGCATTTATGACTAAACATTAATTACAATTCATTAAATATATACTTATATTGGTGAATATTTTATTACATGCAGATTGTATGTCATTAAAGGTATAAGCACAAGGAATGTTCTTAATTGGGAAAACAAAATAAAAGTATTCTGATTGATATATATTTTATATGTACACATATACACATCTATATCTATACATATACATCATTTCCACATTCTTATATATATTAAACTATTTGGATATAGTTTAAGTGTTTATTTGAGAAGTTTAAGCATTTGAGAAGCATATATAGGAGATGTGTCATCATCTTCATAAAGTATTTTTGTATCTTTGCCATTGGTGCTGGGGCATTATATTCACCAATATAAGTATATATTTAATGAATTGTAATTAATGTTTAGTCATAAATGCACTACCACAATTAAAATACAAAATGTTCCCACCCCAGAAATTTCCATCTTATATCAGATTAATAATTTAAAAATAAACAGAAAAAACATTAAGAGAAACCTAAGCCTATACTACTTGAATAAGGGATTCCTTTATGACATGATGAAAATATTCTAGAATTAGATAATGGTGATAGTTACACAATTTGTGAATAATCTAATAATCCTTGCACTGTAAGCAAAGAGTGAATTATATGCAATATGTGAATTGTATCTCAATTTTTAAGAAAGAAACCTCAGGTCATTAAGAATACAAGGCTTTTCATTTCTTTCTTTATTCATAATATAAGTATGAAGTAGAGGAGGTAGGAATAAAATGACCAAAGAAATAATTTTTCATTTGTTTATTTTTTGGTACTGGGAATTGAAAGTGGGACACTTTACCACTGAGCTACATCCCCAAACCTTTTAAGTTTGAAACAGGGTTTCAGTAAGTTGCTGAGGCGATCCTCTAATGTGTGATCTTCCTGCCTTAGCCTCCTGAGTTGCAGCAATTATAGGAACGTGTCATTGCACATGACTGCAAATAGTAGTTTATCTTTTTATTTGCAAAGTTTTTTTTGGCATGTAGTTATTGAATTAAATAATTATTAAAATAGATTAAATGTATGCACTTGAATATGTTACTTTAAAATTCCCAAAATTATTTATAATTAAAAAAATAAAATAATAGTACCTATTTGTTTTTGAAGTTCCTTGCTGTCCATAACCACTTGAAGGTACTTTCTGGTAAAGTAGTTGTCTATTAGTTAAGTGAGCCTGAGGTTTTAGTCTAGGCATTATAGATTCAATATGATTATAGTTGAGGCACAAGACCTATGGAAAAATATCTTATTAGTCAAATATCCTATCAACTATTGAAATTTTAAAGATAAAGCTTAGAATATGTAGCATAATTTAATAATATGTTAGTAATGGAGATAATTTTTATATCCTAAATTATTTAGATTTAGTTTTATGTTTTAAATTATCTTACATGCTGGGAAATTATGCTATCACACATAAAATAAGGAAGAATCAAGAAATCTCCACTCCTGATTACTCCAAGCCTGATATGGATGGAATAACTCCTTAGTCTAGGACTTATTAGATGGCTGAGTTGAGGCAACAGGAAAGGAGACAATGAGGCTGCTTGAAGAAACTTAGCAATCTCAACTTCATTTCATACCCACTCACTATAGAGGCAGCCTTTCAACCCATCTCCTACTGCAGAGTAAGATTGACTGCATGTACAACAATCATATAAAATGGAGTTCAAATCAAGATAACTTTGGAAATAATACTTTTCCTTGCTTAGTAAAAAATAAATAAAAAAACAAAAATCTTTGGAATACTTTCTTGACTTTAATAAATGAAAATATATTTTAATTCAAAATAAAGAAGATTACAAGCTGCATTGAAAACCTAAAACAAAACAACAACAAAAGATCTGTAGGTGACTCACCTTCACATTAGGCAGATAGATTAGTCCACTGAAAGAGGTAAGGTTATTGTTCTGTAGATTCACGTTACACACATTTCTAAATTGGTCAACTGGGATCAAATCTACAGTTCTAAATTTAAACAAAGTAAATACAGTTATTATTTTACCAGGACCGAGATAAAAACATAGGAAAAGGTGAGTTCCTCTATGTATAACTCCCAAAGGTATTTTTAAAAAGCCATCTGACAAATGCTATGAAAAATAATTGCCTTAAATGTAAAATGTAGGGGTTGAATAGGCAGCTAAGTACATATTTTTGTTGGTTACATGTGTAAGAAAATGATAGAATTTGATCGTTGTAAGAATAAACATAGCAGTATTGTAAAAGAACCTTATAAAAGAAACATCTCCAATTTAGTTATAAATCCACTGCATGTCCATGAAATCACAATGAAATTGAAAAGGTAAATAATAAGATTTTGAGGTTACAAACTTCATAGAATATATATGTAAGTAGGTTATTTCTGAAATGACAGGAAGTGGATAGGGACAAGGAAAGAAAAGGAAAAAGCAGGTAAAGTTTTGGAAAAGAGACTTTTTGGTGGGATCTCCTAAAAATTTTATGGCATTCCAACCTTCTTACAATATTCTGGCAACTACAGAGAATGCTTGATTCCTAGTCCATAATTATACAATTGTTCTACCTTCATTTGAATCATAAAAATGAAGAGCATAAAGCTAAATCATCTTCTTATAACCACCTCTTTAGACAAATCCTAAAACCATAGTTATAAGTATGGCACCCTTTTGTCCATTAATACATCATTTATTCATTTGACAAATTTTCATTAATATTCCTAATTGTAAACACTGTGTTACAAAGGCTACAACATAGTTGAAAGAAAGTGGGATCCAGAAAACTAAAATATAAAGGGAAATTTTATAATATATTTAGGGAAAGAAAAGCTATTGAAGGAGAAAAATCTTAGGTGAGACTTGGAGGATTTGACATGTAGTTGTTAGGCAAATTAGCAACACTAGATTATACAACAGGCACAAAGGCAGAAACACAAAACAACATCTTACGATTAAGATTTAGAAGCTAGACTATTTCAGAATTTCTAAAGTATAAAGTCATGGGAAGCAAAGGTAAGGATTATAAGAGATGAAAATTATTCTATGTATACGGAGAATTTTAAATTTTATTCTGTAGACAGACAATGGAAAGCCACTGAACAATATTCAGAAGGGTAGTAATAGAATAAGACTTGCATTTTAGAAGGCAATATGGGTATAGATGGATGGGTTTTCAGGGAAGATTTATAGAAGACAAACAACAAAAAGATCTCCAAAGGAATTTCTAAAATAGTCCATTGCAAATGTGACTATAGAAAGTCAGAGGAATTATGGGACATATTTCAGATGGAGACACTGTTGAGGAACAAGGTGATGAGTTAAAAATAGGAAACAAAGAAGAGAAAGATTCAGATTTTTTTTTTTTGGCTTGAATAGATGCTGTTTTCTAGATACTATCTACAGAAAAATTGCATGTTCAGGCAAGGAGACTAAGTTTGGGCAAAAAAACCTAAAAGGTAAATTTGGGAATCACCACCAAAAATTAAATCTATGACTAAAAATAAGTCTGCTCATGAAGACTACAGAATAAGAAAAAGATGAGAGAAAAGAAGAGGGAATTATAGAAGTACAGAAAGGAAGACTGAGAATAAAATTCAGAGAAGATCAGAAAGTTAAGAAAGAACTCCAAAAGAAACCTAAGAAGTTTATAGAAAAATCAAGAAAGTGAAATTACAGTTTAGAAAGGGAGATAAGAAGGCCAGGTAGAGTGGCACATGCCAGTTATCTCAGCAGCTCAGGAGGATCATAAGTTTGACACCAGCCTCAGCAATTCAGTGAGGCCATAAGCAACTTAGAAAGACCCTGTCTCAAAATAAAATAATAAATAAATAAAAAGTGCTAGGGATGTGGCTCAGTGTTTAAGCACCCCTGGTTTCAGTCCCTGGTGACAAATAAATAAAAAATGAATGAGGAATCAGCATTCTTAGTCCTCCAGAGGGGTCAAGTTAGATAACAACTAAAAACAATCCACTGGATTTGTCCACCAGGAGAATAGTGATGACATTCATGAGTAGCATCAGAGGAATGGTGCAGGGTTGGGAACCTGCTTAGCATTGGTGATTCCCTTCCTAGCAGCAAGAGAAAAAAAAGTCAGTGGAAGTACCGCTGTATTGAAACAGAGGGGTAAAATACAAGCAGCAAAACCTGCTCCTGTTATTTCTCACAATTCACAGTAGAAGGAAATGAAGTAAGAGGCATTTTATATGTGGCCTGTTGTTTCTTGGTATATTTATATTCCAGCTGTGTTTCTTTTGGGGGTGGGCAGGTTTGGGGAGGTGTTGTGCCAGAGTGAAATGAACACTAGTCTAATTTGGGTAGGTCTCCTTCCCTGTAGGGCTCCCTTTTCTTCCTCTCCCCCTTCTCTCTCTCTCCCCGCCGCACCCTGTATTTCACTTAACCATTAGTTTCCACATTAAGCTCTACACTCTGGCAACTGGAGGCTGAGAGTTATTGGAGAGGATCTGGGAATCCATATATTAGACAAGTCTGGAGCCTGAATAAAATAATAGTATATCATGTCTATTATATATGTATTTGAAGATGCTTTTGTAATTAATAAGTTGCAATTTAAAGTGTTATGGAATTTTTTATTAATTTTGATCTTCATGATCTTCTTAATTAAAATGATATTGAACCTTTCCAAAACAACGAGGAGCAAACCTAGCATGTTTGGTTGTAAAAGAAAAGAGAAGCCCAAAATCAAGATATAAATTAACTTAGATAATAAAAATTATTAATTCATTTCAAAGTATGGTAAAGGCAGCATGAGTTTTGAAGTAGGGTTGCTGAATTATTGGTTATATTTAGATAATATATATAATTATATGAACTTCAGAAAATCATAATTATTACATATTTAATTATAATACCAGATCATTTAAGCATACATCATTAAATCATTTAATAAAATGATTATACCTTATGGATGATGAAGTCCAATTTAATTCCTGCATTTGGGAAAAGTTGGAATGTCCTTGTCGTTCTGTAATCATGTCAGAGGTAAGTCTTCCACCAAACAAATCTTTTGCACTCTCAGTTTCTGGTGGTTCCTATATAGGACATTTAGAGAGTAATGTCCTTGCTTACAGATGACTAAATCAAATTAATTCTCTGGTTTCAGGTAAAAATGGAGTAGACTCATTTCTCACTAAGCACAGGTAAAACTCATGCACATTATATATTAAACAAACATGGTACAGAGAAGATAGACCAGCTAGGGATCTTTAGACCTGAGGAATGACACCTTCGATTTTCTTTATGCCTCATTTATGTCATTCTGGGTGCTGGAGAACCTAGAAACCCAGAAATGTCAGAATAGAAAAAAAAAAAACCACACAAAAAAGCATGTCCTCTCTCAAAAAATCAGGATAGGGGAAGCCTCAGAAGACAGAAAACTTTTAGATAATAATAAATCTACTCCAGGTGAATACCACAAAATAAATTGCATCTTCAACTTTATCCTCAACAGTAAAAGCAGAATGGTCTGCTTAGACTTGCCCAGCTGTAACAAAGCACTCTTCTATCATCTCCCTGCTGTCAGCCTGGACTTTCATTAGCTTCTACCAGTAATGCAACCTCCCTGCACCATACACACAAAATTGCTGCAGATCACACAGGGGCCTGGATTCCCACTTCTACCCAGTAATAATGAGGTGTCTGTGAAGCATTAATGAGGTATCTTCTACCTCTGCCAGCCATGATGAGTGAGCGGAAGCCTATGGGGAACAGTAACAAGGAGTTTATTCTTTTCCTAGCCAAAGTGTCAATGGATGCCTGGTAGGAAAAATGAACTCCTACCCTAGTCTACCAGTTAATTAAGAAGCACACATCATGTATATCCAAAAAGAAGAGAGGAAGGGAGGCTGGGAGGGGAAGGGGTAATACTGAGGACCGAATTAGAACAAGTCACACTCCATGCTTTTATAAGTATATCATTATATATTCCATTGTCATGTACACCTAAATAACCAAAAAAATAAATAAATAAATAACACACATCAGGTTGTCAATAGAAGCCAAGAAAGGGAATTTGGATTACTGATTACTATCTCTCACTGACAGCAATGAAGTGGTGCCCCCATCTTCTCACTGGTACAATATCAAGGGAGCTTTACTAAAATAGAATATTTAAAAAGAAAAATTAGACATAGTACCCACTATATCCAAAATAAAAGATAAAAGTCTCCCATCATCACTCCAAGAACTAAGAAAATCTCAACTGAAGCATGAAAAGACAACTGACACCAACTCTGAAACAACAGATATTTGTATTTATCTGATAAAGATTTCAAAGCAGCCATCACAAAAATGTTTCAACAAGCAATTGTGAATATATTTGAGACAAGTGAAAATAATTGAAACTAATCAACAAAGAATAGAAATTATGAAGAAAATTGAAATAGTTTAGAACTGAAAAATATGATAGTAAATAAATGCACTGCATGGTTTCAATAGAGGAATGATGAAAAAAGAGGAAAGAATCAATGAATTTAACATAGAATAATAAAAATTAGAGGCTAGAGCAATGGCTCAGCAGTATCACACTTGCCTGGCATGTGTGAGGACCCAGGTTCAAAACTCAGCACCACATATACAACCAAGTATCAGAGAAATGAAAAAATAAATAAAATTGGTTTTTTTTCTCTCTCTCCCTCTCTTTAAAAAAATAATAAAAATTACTCAATATGAACAAAACAGAAAAAAAGACAAAAAATTTCAAAACAAACAGAAACAAAAGCCCTCTTCTTACAATTGGATTCATAGAAGAAGAGAAGAAAAAGGTGGGGTTAATAAGATGCTTGAATAAATAACAGCAGAAAATTCTCCAAATCTGGCAAAAAACCATAAACTTACAGGTTTAAGAAGCTGAGCAAATTCCAAGCAGAAAAATTCCCCAAAATTAATGCAAGAACACATAGTCACAATCATAAATTTAATCAAATTTCTGAAAACTAATGACAGAAAAATTATGAAAGTAGTGATGGAGGAATAAAATCTTACCTAGAAGGATAAAAACAATTTGACAGAGTATCTGTCATCAGCAACCATGGAGCCAGAGGAGGTACCACAACATTTTTCAAGTGGTAAAATAATTGTCAACCCAGAATCTTATATCAAGAGAAAATATCATTCAGAAATGAAATGGGGAGGGGCCTGGAGCACTGACTCAATGATTATGGTGCTTGCTTGGCATGTGTGAGGACATGGGTTTGAACTTCAGCAACACATACACAACAAAGTGTCAGAGCAACGAAAGCCACATGAAAAGCTAAACCCGATTCAATCTCTCTCTCTCTCTCTCTCTCTCCCCCTCTCTCAAAAAAGGGGGGAGAAATGAAGATAGTCTCAGATGAAAGAAAACTAAGCAAAGCATCATCAGCAGACTTACTAGAAAAGATGGTTAAAGGAAATTTTTTCTTTTTTATTTAATTTTTTTAAATTTTTGAACAACCATACAAGTTTTTAACAAAATAATATAAAATGTGTATAGATTCTAGATATTACAATTACCCCCAGGAGTGCCCCCCCAATTACACACCCTTATCCCTCCCTTCCCCCCTTCCCACAATATCTCTAAAAAAGGATTATGTTGTATAGCATTACATCTTATCTGGATTTAACAGATGATAATAGACCAACTTTCTCACTGGCCAGGGTCTAGTCCCAACCTCCACAGATGAGTGGAGACAATCGACCCTTAGATCTCTGGGTTAAGCTGATTTTACTCAGCATAATTTCTTCCATAGCCATCCATTTACCTTCGAAGGCTGCAATATCATTGTTTCTAATTGCTGTGTAAAATTCCATGGTATAAATGTATCACAGTTTTTGGATCCATTCATCCAGTGAGGGACATCTGGGTTGTTTCCATAGCCTAGCAATAGTAAATTGTGCTGCTATGAACATAGATATTGCTGTGTCACTATAATGTGCTGATTCTAAATGCCCTGGAAAAACACCCAGGAGTGGAATAGCAGGGTCATATGGTGGGCTCATTCCTAGTTTTGTGAGGATTCTCCACACTGCTTTCCAAAGGGTTGTACCAGTCGGCAGCTCCACCAACAGTGTGTTAGTGTGCCTATCTCTCCACAGCCCCTCCAGCATCTATTATTGTTTATTTTCTTCATCTTTGCCATTCTGACTGGCATGAGATGAAATCTTAATGTAGTTTTCATTTGTAATTCTCTGATTATTAGTGATTTAGAGCACTTTCCCATGTATTCACTGGCTTGATCAATGTGCTCTTTTGAGAAGTTTCTATTTAGCTCTTTGGCCCATTTATTTTGACTTTACTTCCTTCACTTTTGGAGACATGTTGAGAAAGTCTTTGCCTACTCCCAAATGCTGAAGTGTTGGACCTAATTTGTCTTCTATCAGTTGTAAGGTAGCTGATTTAATATCTAGCTCCTTGATCCATTTTGATTTGATTCTTATGCAAGGAGAAAGATATGGGTCTAATTTCAACTTTCTGCAAGTGGATGACCAGTTTGTCCAGCACCATTTGTTGAAGAGGCTGTCACTTCTCCATGTAATATTTTGTCCCCCTTTGTCAAAAATCAGATGTTTAAAGATTTGAGGGTTTGTTTCAGGGTCTTCTATTCTATTCCATTGGTCTTCTTTCCTATCTTGATACC
>PVKS010008959.1:0-33513 GCA_004027875.1 Aplodontia rufa | reverse complement strand
AGCTCTATAGTATAGTTTTAGATCTGGAATGGCAAAACCACCTGTTTCATCTTTCTTGCTTAGTAGTGTTTTGGCAATTCTTGGTTTCTTATTGTTCCAAATGAATTTGAGAATTGCTTTTTCTATGTCTGTAAAGAACGACATGGGTATCTTTATAGGGATAGCATTAAATCTATATAAAGCTTTTGGTAGAATGGCCATTTTTATTATATTAATTCTGCCTATCCAAAAGCATGGGACGTCTTTCCATCTTCTTAGGTCATCTTGGATTTCATTCTTCAATGTTCGATAGTTTTCATTGAAGAGATCTTTGATTTCCCTTGTTAGGTTAATTCCCAAGTATTTTATTTTTTTTCGAAGATATTTTGAAAGGGACTGATTTCCTGACTTCTTCTTCAGTCCTATTATTATTAGTATATAGGAAGGCTATTGATTTATGCATGTTGATGTTGTATCCTGCCACTTTACTAAATCTATTTCTTTTAAAATTTTTATTAAGGAGTAGAGTTATTCTACAATCATAAATGTGTATAAAGTAACAATATGATACGCACTTGGTCCTAAACATGTTGCCCCCATATCACCCACACTCCAGTCTCTTTATTCTTGTATATTTTGCCCCTACAACCAATATAAATATTTATATTGTGAATTTTAGAATTAAATGATTGCATAAGCATTATTTGACTTTGGGGTAAAGAATATGCTACATTGCTGATTGTTTTCCTATATTCTTCCCCATCCTCACTCCCTCTCCCCTCCTTTCTACCTCTGTTCTCTTTCCTCCAAACCCACATATCTATGGTTCCCCTAGATTATGTGTTGTTATGCCTTTGCTAGGTCTAATACATGAGTTTGATAACCTTTCACCCAAACCTGGGTTTTAATCTAGCCTCCATAAATGAGGGAAAACATTCAAACCTTGAGTCTCTGGATTTGGCTAACTTCACTCAGTGTGATTTCTTCCATTGCCATTCACTTACCTTCAAAGCCCTCAGTAGTATTATTTCTAATAGCTGAGAAGAACTCTATTGTGTGTGTGTGTGTGTATATATATATATATATATATCTCGATATTTTTGGATCCATTCATCCAGTGAGGGACATCTCAGTTGGTCCCATAATTTAGCTATTATAAATTGAACTGCTATGAACATAATTTTGCTGTGTTGCTGTGATGTGCTGATTCTAACTCCTCTGGGAAAATATCCAGAAGAGGAATAGCTGGGTCGTATGGCATCTCCAACCCTAAATTTTGGAGGAGTCTCCACACTGCTTGCAGAGCGGCTGTAGCAGTCTGCAGTTCCACCACCAGTGTGCTAGTGTTCCTATCTCCCACAACCACTCCAGCATCTGTTATTATTTATATTCTTCATCTTTGCCAGTCTGACTGCAGTGAGATGAAATCTTAATGAAGTTTTGATTTATATTTGTATCTGACTACTAGTGATTCAGAATACTTTCTCATGTTTTTCATTGGCTTGCTCGATTTCTTCTGCTGAGAAGTTTCTGTTTAGCTCTCAGGCCCATTTATTGATTGGATTGTTTTGATATTAAGTTTTTTGAGTGCTTTGTAAATTTTAGATATTAGTCCTCTGGTAGAGAATCACAGGCCATGATTTTCTCCCATTCTGTAGGTTCTCTCTTGATTGTTTTGACCAATTCCTTGGTTGAGCACAAGTGTTTTAGTTTAATGGCATCCTACTCATTCATTCTTCACTTTGTTTTGCTTTAAGAGTTTTGAGAAAGTCACTGCCTACTCCAATATGCCAAAGTATTGATCCTAAGTTTTCTTCTAGCAGTTGTATGGTTGCTGGTTTAATTCCTAGTTCCTTGAACTATTTTGATTTGATTTTTGTGAAAGGTAAGAGATAAGGATCTAATTTTACCTTTCTGCAAATGGTGCAGTTTTTCCAGCACCATTTGTGAAACAGGCTGTCTTTCCTCCATGTTATATTTTGATCCCCTTTGTCAAAGATCAGATGTTTAAAGATTTGTGGGTTTGTCTCAGAGTTCTTTATTCTATTCCATTGGTCTTAATTCCTATTTTAATGTCAATACCATGCTGCTTTTGTTACTATAGCACTATAGTATAGTTTTACATCTGGCATTTTGAAACCACCTATTTTTTCTTTCTTGCTTAGTAATGTTTTGGCTATTCTGGATTTCTTGTTGTTCCAAATGAATTTTCTTTATGCTATTCATTTGGATTTGGATTTCTTCTTGTATCTCAGTTACTCTTATATTGTTTCTTCTGATTTCATCCCAGAAATTTTGAAAATTCTGCTCGTGTTCTGTGAGTCTTCTTTCTTTTTTTGTCTTCCATGTGCTCAAGCTTACTCAGCCTACCCTCATTGTCAGAAGTGATTTGTTCAAGAGTTGAGGTTCTATTTTCTATAGAAGTTAGCCTATTATTAAATTTTTCTATTGTTCCTCTGAAGTGATTGACTGCAGATCTTAGCTCCATTACTTCCTTTTTCACTATGTCTATTCTTTGATAATAGAGTTTTTCAGCTCTTGAGTTTTCTAATTTAGTACCTTCATTAAATCTTCTTTTAGCTCATTGTTCTAGTAATCAGATCACTGATAATTTTTTCTAGATTTTTGTCCTTCTCCCTGTCCATGGACTCCTTGGTAGGGGAGTTGTAGGTTTGAGGCGAACCGTTTATAATTTGATTCCTCATCTTTGAAAATATTCTTCTGGATCTTTGAATTGAGGTTCTCTATATGGAAATAAGGCAGATTTTCAGGTGCTTCTTCTGTGCAGGTCAAAGGGTCAGGTCAGACATCAGCTCTCTGATGTCCACCTTCTTCCAGAAAGCTGCTACTGGCTGAAGCCTCATTTTGCTGCACATTTTGGACCTAGGTTTCAGGACGTGCATCTGGGCAACCCGCTGGGTTGTTAGAATTAAATGGTGGTGGTACTTAGCTGGATTCTGGGGTCCCAGAGATGTGGGGCAGGCTGGAATGGGCTTGCCTATGTGTTGTGTTGGGGCCTGGGATTGCTGGTGGTAGGGTTGGGTCCAATATAACTGGACCTGGTGGGGATGTGTGATGTCTGGGCAGGGTGTGGATATGGGGGTCTTCAAGGTGTCCAGTGCACCTGCCAGGGCCAGGACTGGAGTCCTGGTCTGAGTGGGCAGAGTCTGGATGTAGATTGTCCTGCACACCTGCTGGGGCTAGGGCTGGAGGCCCAGGACTGGACAGGTAGGGTCTGGGGTGCTGGGTCTTCAGAGGTGTTGTGCATGACTTCCAGGGCTGGTGCCAGAGGAGTGGGCCTAGGCAGGTGGGGTCCAGTCTCAAGGTCCTTGGGAGTGTCATTAAGGAAATTCTTAACAAACAAAAGGCAAGAGAAAGAAGGGGACTGGGGGGCATATTGGGGGCTGAATAAGAATAAGTTATACTGCATGCTTTAATAAAAATGTTAATGTTTGCCCTATTGTCAAGTATATTTAAAAATAACAGGGAGTGGGAGAAAGGGAGGGGAGGGGGAAATTCTGGAATTGAGATAAAACAAGGTACGCTCCAAGCTTTTTTAAGTATGTCATTATATACACTGTTGTCATGTGTATAAAAAAACACATTCTCCATAGTTAAAGGAATTATGTTACTATACTTAGGTGTATTAGAATAAATAAAGACCCCAGAAAAAAAGGCAAGGGACCAGGGAAGGGAGGAGGGAGATGGAGGTGCTGGGGGGTGATAATGGCTAAATTATATTATTGTATTGCGTGCATCTATGAATATGTAACAACATATACCATATGTCCAGTGAAAATGTACCAATAAAAATAAATAAATAGAAATTTAAAAAAGAAATTTGGAATACTAAGAGAGAAGCAAGCACAATAGTCTTTCCTTCTTGAGCTTTCTCAATTATCTTTGATTGGTTAAAGAAAAAAAGAACATTATCTGTTAGGGTTCTCAAGTGTATACCAAGGATATATTTAAGATAATTATTAACAGTGGAGAAGTTGCTCTAAAGGGAAGTAAGATTTCTGCTCTTCATTAAAACTGGTAAAAACGTGAACAGCAATAGATTTTAATAAATTACACAATGTAATAGTGCAAACATTAAAATGTCTATATGAACAGATACACTCACTAAAAACACTACATATAAATAAAAAGTCTAAATATATTTAATCAGCTTATAGGAAGACAAGAAGAAGAAAAAAGAAAAAAGATAGTGGAAACAAACAGAAAATAAACAAAGAGCAGCAGACTGGATTAGACACAGAGGTGGCATATGCCCCAAAGAAAGGAAAACACTGATTGCAAACTCTGGAGTAACTATGATCTGAGGGTCAGTCCCTGAAGACACCATTTCTATTTCTCACCCTGATTTACCTACATCTTGGATTAAAAAACCCTACTAACTCATCTATTTCAAAGTTAACTTTTCGAGTTTCAGTTGCAGCACTAAAGAATGCAGCACCTGTGATTGAGGCGGCAGTGTCAGAGGCAAGAGTAGTCTGGACAGGTTGCCGGGTCTCCCTGGGTGCAGGAAGACAAGCAGAGGAGTTTCATCATAGTGACCCGTGGCACAGTTGAATGAAAAATCTCTCCGTGAATGCGGGATGCCAATGGTGGGAGAAGTGCCTTACTGTGAGGTGGGTGGACAGCAAAATTTCTCCCCAAATTCATTACTATCCAAGGAAGGAAGTTTAGTAACATGGGGCCATGGACAAGCTGAAAGTATAGGAAATCCCAAATAGTAAGTTTCCAGCACCAGCTACCCAGTCGGCAGCAGGCTGGGAATTTGCCCCGGAGGAGAGAAAGCTATGCACACTTAAATAAACTCAGCCACAGTGGTGAGTGCTCAGCAGAGCCGGGGTACAGGACTCCAGTGCTCCGGGGCTGGGGTAGCAGCAAGAACCAAAGGACTGCTTTAATACATACAAATTAGAGTACCCTGAATCTGATCCCGTGATGAAGTGGCATGGTACTGCCATTTTGAAACCTCCTAGAGGGTGGTACAGAAAACCACTTCATGAACAGAAGATACAGAGCAGAATAGGAAGCATAATCCAGAAGGGCAGCTCCAGGCCCCCAGTGTTTTGATTGTCTGCCCTGGGAGCAGTGTGGGACTGGCAGACTCTCCCACTGGTCTGGGGACTTGCAATTAGAGGCTTCTTGCGGGTCCTGTTACATGCCTGATCTGTGGGTAGAGTTAGTGACCAGAATTTAGCTCAATAGCCTGGGGCTGGGGGCGTGGGCCATGTTCTGACAGCAAGTCCAACATATAGAACCGGAAACTCTCAGGTGGGGCAGAGGCTAGTGGCAGCCTCAGAGTCCTATGAATAGAAGGGGCGGCTGAATCCAGTGCTTTCCTCTACTTTCAGACCCTGAATTCTGTAAACAGAAGTGGTCCCATAGGTCCTGGGTGCTCCAAGTGGGATTGGGCTTCCATGCCCCCTAGTGGCTCCATTTGAGACCTCCACAAACACCATTCTAGCTGGGCTGGTGTCTCCTTCATGCCAGCCTCCCCTTGCTAGGGTTGTGACTGCCCCACACATTATCTCTTAGGGTAAGTGGGGACCTCAGGACACCCAATGGTCCCTGTTGAGTTCAGTTCAGGCCAGCCGCTCTCCTGGGAACAGCAAGAGTGCCTAATAGCTATACCAGGATCTGCAAGACTCTCAGCAGCTCCTGGGTCCCTGGCTGAAGTGGGACAAGAGTTTGGGCAGGCAGGGACTAAACTGCCCAGGAATGCAAATCAGGTGGCCCTGGTCTGTTCTCACAGAAAGAAGGGGTGAATGTTTGCAAACCCTGTACAGGAGAAAATTCCTGGGAGGCCTCCTGGGAATCTGTCAGCTGAGATTACCAAAATTCATTCCCTCCAATAAACTCAAGTGGGAAGTGACTCCACCTAAAAGTCAGTTATGAACACATACCCCCACAATACATTCTGACCTCAGTGGAAATAATTCATAACCTTTCCAACTCCTTTTTTTTGCTTATTTGTTGCTGTTGTTCTTGGAACTGGTGTTCCTTAGTGTTTGTATTTTTTGTTTGTTTGTTTGTTTGTTTGTTTTGTGGTTGATTATTTTTGCTGTTGCTGTGATTTGTTGTATTTGTCTGCTGTGTCCATGTTGTTGGGGTTCAACCTCTGGCTGTCTGAAATATTGCCAACTAGTCCTCAGTCTCTTTGGGCTGAAAAGACCCTCTGTCTTTACTATCCCCTTTTTCCCTTTACTCTGTCAATTCTTGAACTGTATTCTGATCTCTCTCATCCTCCCTCAAAGTCATTACCAATTCTCATCCCATTTCTAACTTTTCCTTATTTTTGGCAGAGTAGCCTACATCATCTCTGCTGCCTTGAGGCTCTATACCCTAATTCACAACTTCTGCACTATCTTCCTACCTCATTCCCTTTGCTCTCTAGACTTTTTATTTCCTCACCTACAGAGGTCCTGGTAAACTGAATTGAACCATACTTGAAAACAGGTGTTTGCTTGCTAATCCAACTGCTCCTATGGGTGCTAATCAACACTATAACACCTACAGTTGACACTGTTGTATGCATTGGCTGTACTTATTGACTGCTACCCCCTATCTTCTGAGGTACTGGAAAACCTAAAGGTCCACAATATTGCACACATTGGGGTGTCACCCTTTGAAATGAGCTACCCAAATTGTACCCCAGCCCAACTAAGCAAAGAGATAAAAAGCTCTGATACTATCAACAAAAGCCCCCAAGAGAATTACTGAGTGTAGGAACTCAAACCACACTCCCTGTTACTGATAATGAGGAAAAAGGGAATCTTCCACCTCAACCCCACAGCTGCCCATCTAAGGAGTCCATCTTCGGGATCCCAGATGAAAACCAAGAAAAAATGTATTACCAAATTATTAATAATTCAATCAAAGAATTAAAAGAATATTTAAGGAAAGAGATAAAAGAGCAACTTCAGGAGATGAGAGACCACATATATAAAGAGAGATTCTGGAAAGAGATGGAGCAGAGCTTTTAGAATTGAAAACTACTGTCAACCAAATCAGTTTTTTTTTAATCAAAAATCAGGAAAGAGCCCAAATAAATAGACTTATGCTCCAACTAAAATCCCTACAAAAAGAGGAACAATCCAATCACAAACCTAAAGGAAGACAGGAAATAATGAAGATTAGAGCTGAAATCAATGACACTGAGAACAAACAAAACAAATTATTAACAAAACAAAGAGTTAGTTCTTTGAAAAAATAAGATTGACAGAACCCTTGCCAACCACACCAAAAGGAAGAATGAAGTAAAGCAAATCCACAAAATCAAAGACAAAAATGAAGATATCCCCATAACTCAACCAAAGTCCAGAAGATTATCAGAAATTATTTTGAAAAATTATACTGTTCCAAGCTTGATAATCTGGAAGCAATGGACAAATATCTTGCACATAAAACATTCCTATTGAAATTCTAAACCAACCAATCTCAGATAGTGAAATCCAAACAGCAATCAAAGGCCTTTCAAAAAAGAAAAGCCCTAGGACCTGATGGATTCATGGCAGGATTCTACCTGACCTTCACAGAAGAATTAACACTGATCCTGTACAAGCTTTTCCATGAAATTGAATCCTCCCACTTTTTATGATGCAAATATAACCCTGATATAAAAACCCAACAAAGACACATGAAGAAAAGAAAACTATTGACTAATTTCCCTGATGAACATAGATGCTAAAATCCTTAATAACATTCTAGCTATCTGGATCCAAAAATTCATCAAAATGATAACACATCATTATCAAGTGGGCTTCATTCTAGGAATGCAGGGCTGGTTCAACATATGCAAATCAATAAATGTAATTCACTACTTAACAGAATTAAAAATTTAAAAAATCATATAATCATCTCAATTGACGCAGAAAAGACCTTTGATAAAATTCAGCACCCATTTATGCTCAAAACTCTGGAGAAGATAGGTACCAAAGGAAGATACTTTAATTTTGTAAGAGCCATTTATGATATAGACCCATACCCAATATTATGGTTAATGGAGAAAAACTGAAAGCATTTCCACTGAATTCAGGCAAGACAAGGATGTCCACTTTCACCACGCTTGTTCAATATAGTCCTTGAAACCCTAGCCAGAGCTATCAGACAAGAGAAGGAAATCAAAGGAATTCAGTTAGGAAAAGAGGAAGTCAAGCTGCCTCTATTTGCTGATGACATGATCCTATATCTAGGAGACCCAACAAGCTCTACCAGAAGACTTATAGAGCTTATAAGCAATTTCAGCAAAGTGGCTGGCGTTAAGATCAATACTCCAATCATTAGCTTTCCTATACTCCAGCAACAATTCCAGTGGAAAAAAAATCAGGAAGTCTGTCCCATTCACAATTTCCTTAAAAACAATAAAATATTTGGGCATCAAACTAACAAAGGATATTAAGGACCACTACAATGAAAACTGTCAAACATTAAAAAAAGAAATTGCAGAAGATCTGAGTAGATGGAAAAACATTCCATGTTCTTGGTTACAACAGAATTAATGTAATCAAAATGGCCATTCTGCCAATAGCACTATGCAGATTCAATGCAATCCCCATCAAGATACCAATGTCATTCTTCAATTCTTCACAAATATAGAATAAGCAATTCTCAAATTCATATGGATAACAGAAGGCCCACAATAGACAAAATGTTACTAAGCAAGAAAGAGGAAGCAGGAGGTATCACAATTCCTGCCATGAAATTATACTAGAGGCCTTTAGTAACAAAAACAGTGTGGTATTGGCATCAAAACAGAAATGAAGACCAATGGAACAGAATAGAAGATACTGAGACGTACTCTCAAATCTTTAACCACTTGATATTTGATAAAGGGGGCAAAAGCATAGTATGGAAGAAAGATAGCCTGTTCAACAAAATGGTGTTGGATAAACTGGACAGCCATATGCAGACAACTGAAATTGGATCCTTACCTCTCACCCTGCATAAGAATCAAATCAAAATGGTTCAAGGGTCTGGAAATTAAACCAGCAACTATACAATTGCTTGAAGAAAAAATAGGATCAACACTACACGACATAGGTTTGGCACCACCTTCCTAAACAAGACTCCCATAGTGCAAAAATTAAAGCCAAGAAAAAATGAATGAGATGCCATTAAACTAAAAAGCTTCTGTACAGCTAAAGAATTAGTCAAGAGTGTCAAGACAGAACCTACAGAAAGTGAGAAAATCTTTGCCTGCTCGACCAGAGGGCTAATATCCAGAATACACAAAGTACTCAAAAAACTGAACACCAAAACTACAAATAATCCAATCAATAAATAGGCTAGGGAGCTAAATAGTAATTTTTCAATGGTGGAAGTCCAAAAAGCCTATGAGTATATGAGAAAATGCTCTACATCACTAGCAATCAGAGAAATGGAAATCAAAACTTCACTGAGATTCCACCTCACTCCTGTCAGAGTGGCAAAAATGAAGAATACGAACAATGACAGATGCTGGAGGGGTTGTGGGAAGAGAGGAACACTTTCATATGACTGCAAGCTTGTGCAGCCACTCTGGAAAGCAGTGCAGAGACTCCTCAAAATACTAGGGCTGGAATTACCTTATGACCCAGTTTACCTACACCTGGGTATTTTCTCAAAAGTGCTAGAATCAGCATCTTACAGAGATATAGCTTCATCAATGTTTATTGCAGCTCAATTTACTATAGCTAACCTATGGAACCAACCCATATGTCCCTCACTGGACAAGTGGATTCAAAAATTATGACACATATATACAATGGAATTCTACTCTGCTATTAGAGAGAATGATATCATGGCATTTTCAGCCAAATGGATGGAGATGGAAAACATTATGCTAAGTGAAATATCCCAAACTCAGAGACTCAAGGGCCGAATATTTTCTCTCATATGTGGAAGCTAGAATACAATTGGAAACATACTTAAAGTTGGCTAAGCTAGTAATTATCTCAATATGGGTGAATTTTTACAAGAACAAGGGGAACCTTGCCTATGACACTGGGGGATGAAGGGAGGGAGGCAAGGGGGTGGGAATAAGAGGGATATCAAGGCAGATAGAAAGAGGGAATAGGGGGGATTATCAACCCAGTGGGTAACCTTTGAATTCCATGAAGCCCAACTAACTTGAGGGTAAAGTAGAGGAAACATGGGATTGGGGGGAACCCAAAGGGAGGAGATTAGGAGCTGGCATCAGCCTTGGGATGCTCCATCATTATTCTTGTATTCATGATTGCGAGGCAATGATTCCCTCCTATCAGAAGACTATATTGAACGAATAAAACGGATAATCTCCACTAAAAAAAGAAAATAAACAAAATGGCAGACTTAACCTCTTACATGTAGGAACTACACTATATGTTAATGGCCTATACTCATCTATCAATGCTAGATTGGTAATAATAAGTGAATAAAGCTCATCTGTATGATGTCAACAATAAATTTACTTCTAATATAATGAATCACACAGGTTAAAAGCATTTCCACAAAGTAAAACCCCAGACTAGATGGATTCTTAGCCAAGTTCTTCAGATATTTAAAGAAAAACTAATGGCAATCTTCCTCAATTCATTTTGTGAAACAGAAAGGGAAGGGATACTCCCAAATTCATTCTAGAAGTCAGCATAACCCTGTTATCAAAACCAAAGAAACATCAAGGAAAGAAAAGTACAGAACACATTCTGATTAAATTTCCTAAAACATATATGTATTCTGCATATACTATCACCCTACTGAAAAATCTAATGCATTCCTATTATCTCTCATTTAGTATCTAAATTCTTCAGTCTACTCTTCATGTTCCATTGTGAATTCATTAAGTTAGATTATACCTTATTCTGCAAAAACTTGTGGCCTTTTACAAGAAGCACATATAATTAATTAGTAAAGTGCAAATCATAAATAATGAAGACTAAGACCAAGAATGATATGTTAAAATAGATAAAAACCAGGGTTAGGGACAGAGAGACTAGTAGATACCATTGAGTTATAAATTTGGCCTTGAACTTTTAGTTGTCAAAGTGAAAGGAAAAATAGTTAAATAATACTCACTGTGAGTGTGCAGAACAAAACCTTACCTTTGGGGGGAAACAATTTTTTTTCTACACTTATCTCTAAGAGTACTTTCTCATGTGGCCCTTCAATGAGGGCATAGAGATAGAAAGAAATTATTTTCATCATCATCTTTGGAGCAAATGCAGTACTAGTTTCAAAAGAATGTTTTACAAAAATATTCCTCAATGCAAGCTAACAACTAAATAAAACCCAGTATATAAGATTCTAGAGAATTTGTATGTATTGAAGTGAGGCTGTTTTAAATTCTCTGTTCTGAGAAAGGCCCTTTGTGTAGCATGGAAGGGATTAGTAATCCTTTCAGAGTACCTAAACTGCTTCTCAATTTCCTAGAAAATTGTATGACTTTTATTGGTTAACGAAAGTTAAGCAACATTACACAGGGAAACCTTTTATTCTTCACACCTTAGTCATACATTTATCCTGTTCCACTGAAACCATGAGTTTTGTATGAACTTGCTTCTTATAGAATCCAGGTCTCCAAATGTTGCTTTCATATTCAGTCATGAATTCTGTGGGGTTTTTTTTCTTTCTTACCATTTATTAGCAATATTGCCATACTGCATTTGTTGGTTAAATTATTAACAATTACTTTTCAAAGAAATAGGAAGCAGTTTTTAGGCCTAAGAAAATGGTAAGGCTCCAGAACATAGTTTTTCTATCCTGTTCCATAAAATTATATTCTACTTTTAGATACTGAATCCAGTGTACAAATATTTGTAAGCATCTTTCCTCCCTTTCCATTTAAATTTAGACAACTGAAAATTGGCCAGTTGAGAAAATTTTTAAATCCCGATCTAAAATGAATTTTGGTATCATGTTAGTGATCGTCAATGTTTTAAATGATTATGGCCTGTGAGTATATGAATTTGCTACTTGAACTTTAGTCATCAAACAACTTACAATTGAGATTCCGTCCAAAGCTTTCAGTTCTGGAAGATGAAATATTACAAACAATCGGTAGTTTTCTTGATTCCATACAATAATGTTTCCATACACGTCTAGAATGACCAAGTTACATAAACCCTAGGTAATAAAAATGCATACATCATACTTCATTATGAAGTTAATTAACCAACTTTGAATTTTACTATTTGAATCATCTATAATTTTATATAATTTGAAGTGTTTTTAAGTGTACCTTTAAATTCAAGGGCTACCTTTTCAGATCTTAATTAAGGTATAATTTTCTGCAATATTTCACTGGTACATGTTATCTGATCAGAATCCTTTTTAGGAACCAAGTATTACATGTATTATCTTTCAGTGGTAAAGGCTTTGAGGGAACTTTGATATCTTTAAGACATTATATTTGGTTCATGGAATAATGGCCTGTTAAATTGTATGTATGTGGGTATACAGATATAAAAGGAATGAAAAGAGACTGCCATTTAAAGAGATAAAACTGAAGTGCTTTTGCATTCTGAGAGGGTGGTGGAATAAATCTTAAGGGAAAATGTGCTCTCTTATTATACAGGATACTTAGATGTACTGTGAAGGAAGAGCCCTGAGCAGGTAGGATAGAAAAGGTTAAGACAACAAAGAGTATAATTATTTTTGGCTGATGTTGATTAGGTTGCTTGGGTAGAAGTTATTTTGTGGGAATAAGAAGGGAAGGAATGCTGAATGTAAAGAAAAACAGGAAATAGACATAAATTTTTGGTAGGAGAGAAATACCAATATGGTATCAGCAAAAGGAGAGGCCAGCGCAATACTCCCAGTGGTAGAAAGTGGTCATTGAACTTAAGAGGAAGTCACACATTACATTTTCAGCACATTCCTCTTCTTCTCTGATACAGAAACCCTCCATTTCATCCAAACCTTTAGTAAAGCCTTTTACACAGTGGCTTTGAATTAGTGGTTCCTTTAGGAGAATTAAAGAGAACTAATCTGAGTAAACGTGAAAAGAAAGGGTTGGAACTACTGGTAAGAATAGTGAGAGATATTCAAGAATTGTACTGACAAAGGAGAATGTTAAGGAATCCTACTTCCCTATCAGGATGGGCAATTCTTGGAAATATTGAAAAAGGCCCTGGATACGAGGAATGAGGTAGGATTATTGGAGTATTTAAAAAAGTTACCTCAAAGTTATCAAATTGGGGTCATAATAATTACACATTACATTTGATTGTAAGTGTATATGAACTGAATGCCAATGTATTTAAATAAACCTTGTTATTCTTATTTTAATTTTCTTCTACATATTTTTCTAGTTTTCAAAGTCTATACAACAAACATGCATAACTTCCATTGTATAAATAAATCACACATTTTTAAAAGAAACAAAAAGGTATTACCCCAGTTACCTTTAAATTGTAGATCTCTTGATTGAGAGCAATATAGTTATTGCTTATATATAACTCAATTAGAGTAAAACTTTTCTGTAAACCACTCAATGAAGTGATTCTGTTGTTCTCAAGAGAAAGGGAGTGAAGATGAAGCATGTTATCAAAAGTATGCTTTTCCAAACCAGTTAGAAGATTATTATTTATGCTGAGGCGAGTTAATTTAGTTAGCTTAGAAATGCCTAGAAAAATAAACAAATTCAAGAAAGATTCAGACAGCACTGAAAGGTGAATTTAAAAAATACTGCCAAGTCATTTTACTTTTTCTGTTTTTCTAATTTCAAAGGGCTTTAAGGATTCTGTAACCATGACCCTTTCCTTTTCTTTCAGAAGGATATAATCTTGAGCATAAAATCCTATTTCATACACCTAATTTTATATTTCTAAGTAGATTCATTTTTCTTAGGTGTTAATGAAAGACACTATACAATAAATAATTTATCTGTCAAAAAATGTTGAAATTACATAATTAATCAAGATTTTTACCTTCAAGACAACACAAAGCTATACATAAAACTCAACCACCCAGTCCTCATTTTAAAACATTAAGAAGCTATAGTACAACATTGGAACTCATTATAGAGTCACCTGTATTAAAGAGAATAATTTAGCCTAATTCTACCATTGTATGTTCAGAAATGCTCTAAGACAGAGTTTAGAAAATGGCCCCTCTCACAGAATCTAACCCCTGCATATATTGTATAATGTAGGTACTTTGTAATTGCAGGCAGGATAACTCAATTTAAAGATAAGAACTTTGCGGGCCAAAGCTGGTTTCAAAAGTATCACTATTAGGTTTGAAACTTCTGAGCCTCAGTTTTCTCATCCATTAAAGAAACATGCTAAAACCTACTTCTAATGGGCTGTGGAATTAAATGGAATGATTTTTGGAGAGGGATAAGAAGAGGAAGTTGTTAGTAAGTTAGTAAGTTATAGAAGGTTTTGTTTCCGTTTCTTTCCAGATTAAAAGCATTAAAGAAATATAATAATAAAATAAACCTGGGAAGGAGTTCAAAATATAGCTTAAAATATCCTAGAACATGCCCTCTAAACTCTTTATTTTTAGGAAACTTATTGGATGAAGACAGGAACATCTCTTATTCTCTTTGTCTCAGAAAGATATTTTTAAACACTGAACTTTAAACATTCAAAAATATATTGGTCACTTATTATTGAGACATCACTAAAGTTGTTTAATTGTATTTGCACGCAGATCCATATAAAAGGTTACATACAGTATATTTGATTTTCATTCTATAGTAAATATATTTGTTAAAGTCTTAAAATTTCCAAATACAACTTTAATTCCATATTTTGCAAAATAAACTGGGCTACTTATCTTCTTCAAAATATAACTCACATATCTTTTCATTCAAATTTATAGACATCAGTGACTCCATAGTTTATATGTGCTAAGGAGTAATAATGGTAAATACTGGCACAGGGAGGAAAGAGAAGTCAGAGGAGGTAAAAGTCCACCTGCTGGGTTCCTTACACAATCCTACTTAATAGGCATTGAGAATATCTGTTGTAAACCTTCTTGGAACTTCTCTAGTGATCTCCCTCTTCAGAGATTTTATCCTCAGTGTTATTAATTTTTTTCTCCTGCTGTTTAGACATTCACATTTTGAGACTTTAAAGCTCTCTAGTACCTTACCTTCTATCTTTGAGATGCAGTTTCCATCTAATGTGAGTTCTTCCAAGTTAATACAGGATTCCAAGCCTTCCATTTTAGTGAGATTATTATTGCTGAATGATGCCCATTTCAAATTTTCCAATTTTTCTAAATTTGTGATTTCAAAGAGATGTTGTCCATCTAAATTTAAGGCAGTTATCTATACAATAATTCACATTACATGTTACTTCTGAATCTTGTAAATAAATTCAAACAATGTTATGAGATAAAAATTGAACAAATGAATTCAAAATTTCTTCAGAAACTAAACATATTGTGAAGTTCTTAATTTAAAAAACATGAAAAATATAATTTGACAAGAATATAACCTTATTAGGGACTTTTATGATATTAGGTACACTGATATGCCAGTCAGATTCCCCCCTCCAGTGAAGGACTTGTCCAAGCCGCAGGGAATACTATTGGCAGAGAGCATTCAGCTGTCAGCACCTCTCGGGATTACCTCAGCTGCAGAGAGTTGCCTTGCCCAAGCTCACGCTCCTTCCCAGGTTGGCCCATAGCCAATAATGAAGAGAAATAAAGGCCTGGCTCTCTCTGCCCAACTTGGGAAAATTTCAAAGTACCATTCTAATTCCAGGATTCCCCATAGGGTTGACCAAAGCTGTCACTGGGCCTGTAGTGCAACTCAATATCCATATATATTCCATAATAAAAATAATGCCACTAATATCATTCATTTTCAAGGACTCCTCTTAGCCAAGTTTATATTTTTGGCAAGTTTCTATCTTCTCTTTGCCCAGTTTATATCTGTCACATAGGATATACAAAAGATTCTGGTGAGTTCTGGTGACACTACGTAACTAGATATTGTTGGTGCTCTATGGCTTTTCCCTTACCCTTGGCTAAATTCTGACCTATTCCTCTATTCCCTTGCCAAAATTCAAGAACCATTACCACCCAAATTTTGGCTTTATCTCTGTCTCTAATAATTTAAAGGCCACTGGCCTATTATGACATATTATCAGAATCTATTCTTCAGTTTTCAGCATAACTTTGTCCTAAATCTCTAATTCTACAGTAACAATAGTCAAGAAATAGCCCCTGTGACATTTATCCACAACTTGACCTTTTTTATATTTTGGAATGTGGTAAATTGTTTTTATTTTTTCCAACTTTATTGAAATATAATTAACAATTTAAAATTGTATACATTTAAGGTATATAATTTCATTTACTATGCATACATTGTGAATTAAAAACTGCATGATTTCAAATATATGTACGTGGAATCTAAAATAGTCAAACTCATGGTAGCCAAGAGTAGAACAGTGGTTGCCAAGGGATTGGGACAAAGGGCACAGAGGTTCAGTTATGCAAGATAAACCAATTCTATAGATCTAATGTATAATATTGTGACTAAAGTCAAACATATTATATAATATACTTGAAATTTGCTAAGTGGGTACATCCTAAGTACTCCTTGTCTATTGGAACTCATCTCTTCCAATTTTCTGCCTCTCACCTACTTGTGCACTCTTTATGATAGATCAAGGGTGACTTAAAACACCAATGTAAATTGAGCTTTCATATTAGGTTTCATAGAATTAGCCTTTACCTTCAAGTACCAGTTTCCACTCAGATGTAAATGTGGTCCTAACTTTGAAATCTGTGTCAGAATTTTGGCAGAAGGCCATATACTAAGTATCCGTGGTCTCTCCTCTTTAGTACTAGAATGCCGTAAGACCGATAACTAATAAAATAAAAAACATGAATAAAAGAAATAGCATAGAGGTCCATTTATAGTTAAAAAGTATTATTTTCTAGGTAAAGCAAATGGCATAATACATAATTTTAGAAGAGGACACTTCTTGTGCCTTAACATATTTTTAATATCCATATATATTTTTAAATATTCACTTTTTCATCTTAGCAAATATTGAGCCATTAGAAGATAATATTTATAAAACTTTGAAGAAAATTACTATAACACAAACACCAATGCAATCAAGGCATTAAAACAGCTTGAGAGTTAGATTATTACTAATACCCTAGAAGTTCCCTGTCCTTTTCTTTTCCCTTAGAAGAGGTCCCTATTTATTTTGTCTATCATTTACTTGCTTGCTTTAAAGTCTTATGTTTATGTCCACAAACAAGCAAAAGTCTCTGCTTTCAAAGTCTTCAGGAGTGTTGATAAAAATTTTTTATCAATAAAATATCTTCCTTTCATTTTTAATAGATCCAAAGTTAGACATTACATTATTTAAGGAATTAATATTCAAGCACCCCACAAAAAGTAAATATCTAGATAACTACAGTGTTGATATTTAGGATGTTGAAGCAATTTTGGCTAAAGTATAGCATTCTTAATTTAGCTAATATAGGTATTTTCCCTTCTCTATCCCCAGACTTACATGTCAAAACTAAGCAGATAATCCACTAAACACTTTCTCAAGATCTCTAAACTTACCTCATTCTCACAAGTTGCTTATGTAGATTCTAGAAAAGACTGATGAGTTGAGGTGACTAGGGGAAAAAGTTACCCTAAAGGAATTGGTGGGTTTATATGCAGGGCTATATCAAGAGAATCCACACAATCAGATGGCATTTAAATAAGGTACATATGAACAGAAAATAACCAAGTGGTATGATCACTATATGTTATTTTTTATTAACATGCTAAGAGGGAATATGAAATCTTAACGACTAAAATTGAGTATGGGAAATATTCATGTTCCAAAAGCACGAGAAATATTAAATAGTAAAATCCAACCTGAGTAATCTTTGTTCCAGTAATAAATTTCATAGCTGCTGTTGTTTCTTCTTCAGAAATTAGGTGTCCATCTAAATGTGTAAGAGTCTTTAATCTGCCAATGACACTCAGCCTCAATGTGGCTGACTTGGGAAAAATAGCAAAAAGTTAATTTTCACAAAATATTACATATGTTATAGCATAGAAAGGTGCATTTCTTCACTCCTTTCCATATAATTCAAAAGTATGTATCTCCTTGTTTTCTTTCTTTTTTTAAAGAGTGAGAGAGTGAGACAGAGAGAGAGAGAGAGAGTTAATTTTATTTTTTCATTTGGTTTTTGTTTTTCCTCCACTTAGGTGTATGTGATTCTGGGGATCAAACCCAGGTCCTCATGCATGCCAGGCAAGCACTGTACCACTGAGCCACCTCCCCAGCGTTCCTTGTTTCTTACCTGTATCTAAAAATAAAGGCATCATTTATCCTTTAAATAATAGTTGAAGTTAATTATATTTAAGAGTTCATCTGTTTTGTTTTCAGGGGGATGATTATACTCTTATGAAGCGGAGAAGTTCAACAAACTGTTGAAAAGGGGCTGTGGTGAAAAGAGTTAATAGAACAAGTGCTAGGACTCCTGTTTATCTAGAACAGCAGTAAGCTGGTAAGCTCCGTGTATGATTCAATGTGGATCCAATTTGGCAACAGGGGGATAGAAGAGCTGTGATCTTCTAGAAGGTCTGCTTTGGCAAAGAAAAATATTCAATTTTCCAAGTTTAAAAGGAGAAATATGACAATATAAATTTTGTAATATGGCCAATTTAATAAACCAATCATTCTTTAGTCTCTTTTAAAATGTCGAACACAGCCTAATACATATATTTCAGAGTCAGAGAAAGGAAGATTCTTGAAGTTATAAACTTAGGCTTTATTTAAAATATTGGGAAATACTCTTAAATCTAATCATTGGATATTGAAATTACATATTTTCATGATGATAAAAATAATATTCAATTAAATTTCCTCTTACAACATAAGACTTTATAATGCAATTTTATGAGGGATGTGATTTCTGAATTTAAAATATAGAATAATTCAAAATTCAATGTGTAATTGCAAAACATGTTTCTCAAACACAGATTAGGATGTATTATATATCAAATTTTGTTTTATACTTCTCTCACCACATCATATTATTTTGGGTTCCTATGCCGTACAACAGTAGTGTTCTGGCATGCAGCCTTATAAATTCTCTGGAGGTGTGCAGAAGCCAATGACATCAATCATTCTTAAAGCAATAACACTTTCAAACTGATATGAAAGTATAGCCTTTTCTTTTGGTAAGATTTGATTCATTTAATTACTAAATTCAACTTATGAATGAGGAAATCTAGAGAAACAAACATAGTTTTCCCATCTCTGGCTATTACTGAATAGTAAAGTAGTGAGGAAATGGCTTCAAAATAAGTGTGTGCTTTTTCATAAACATGTCTGTTGCATACCTTTTGCCATGGATTATGCTGAATATTAAGAGTGAGAAGGCTTGTGGTGTGTTTGCATAACACATTTATTTCATCGCCAGATTTTTTCAGTTGATTCCAGCTCAAGTCCAAGTGCTTCAGTTTCATCAGACCTCTAAATCCCTCAAGTGTTATCACATGGTTATGGCTTGCATCCAAATATTCAAGGTTATACTGTAGCACACACAAATGGAAGTGAGGATCAGAATCATGGCTTGTGTTTACAAAGTTCTTTTCTCTGTTTCTTTAAATACTTTCCATAATTTCTTATAATCCTCATAGAAAACATATGCAGTAGTTAAATTTCAATAATGTAGCAACACATATATTCTCCTAAAGAGCTACAGGTATTTCATTTCATAGAAATTCTATTAATTCACACTTCACTCTTGCAATATAAAGTAGTCATATTTGCTTTCATGGAAGAGAAGGTAAAAAGAAGCAGATGAAGCCTTTCACTATGTAAGACTATGATGCTCCAATTAAAAAAAAATCTCAAAGGAAGATCAGCAGAAGAATGGGAACAGAGAATGGGAGGAGGGAGTGGGGAAGTGCTTGGGAGGGATACTGGCCAAACTATATTGTTATTATTGTGTGCATGTATGACCATGTAACAACAAAACCCATCATTACGAACAACTTTAATGAACCAATAAAAAACCTGGGAAAAAACCCTTAAAAAATAGGCAAAATAATTTGTCCCTAACAAACAAAATATACTTCTAATTATTAGGCTTCTGGTTTATACTCTTGAACTCAGCCTGGTTTTAAATGGTTCATCTTCAGAGGTAGAAATTAAAATATCAATGTTAATCTACAATTTTCTTTTTTAAATGTTCACAGCTTTAAATAAGAATTATTAATAAGAATTTTTAATCATAAGATAAAACATGTTCTTAAAGCATATATGATCATCTTGCTAAGAAAGAATTGCTAAAAGTAGTTTTGTATTTTATACACAAAAACTTCCTACAAAAACATATATTCATGTACATATATATACACACACACACATATAGTATTTTATATCCTTTTAACTTTTTCACACATTATATCTTCAAAATTATTTTTCATGACTGCATATAATATGTGGATTATTATAATAATTTTATACAGAGACTTTTATGTTTCTAATGGTTGACAACACTGCAACAAACATCTCTGAGCCTGATGACACTTTAACTGCAACTCTGAAATTTTTTCAGAACAGATTTTTAGGAATGGAATTATTGATTCCAAAGATTTCCATTTAGTTAAAACTCTCAATAAATGACAGCAAATAACTTTTAAGGAAGTTTGTACCAATTTTTTTTCCAATAGTAGCATATGAGAATGCCTATTTCCTCAAATACTCACCAATCTACCTGCCAAATAAATAATTTATGTTGTTTATTAACAGTGAAGTTAAACATCTTTCCATGTGTTTATATTAGCAATTATAAAACTATTTTTGTTTCCTTATTATTTGTCTTGTCTTTGGTTATTTATCTATTCAGATATTCATTTTGCCTATTTGTAAGAATTCTCTAATACTTTGTTATTTATATTTCTGGCAAATAAAATTTGCTTTCAAGGTATATTCTGTTCAGATCCAGAACAATGAAGACATAAAGCACTTTAAGAAGTTATTTTGCAATGTATTCTTAAAAATAAAAATAACATTAATACAAAGTTAAAATGAACTTGATATTTCCACAACTTAATTTAAACAACTTTTTTATTTCACATAGTATAATTTATTCTTTATAATGCATAGTTTATATTGTTGCAATAGCATTTCTGGTAGTGGTTCAAGATTTTAAGAGTTGAATACACAGATTATCAAACACTAAACAAAAACTTCTGGAAACTAAATATTTACTGTCTTTTATTCTCATATGTAAGCATAATAAAACAAAAATTATAATTTACTATCATCATCATCATTTCTTGAACAAAAGAATATTTGTCAATAAAAAAGTAAGAAGGGCATATGCTTAAAAAGAACATCTTTTAAATAAAATAAATTTAGTTTTGTAAAAGTTTACTACATGGCTCTTCTTTTTTTATAATCTGTCCCACACTTGCCTACAGAGAATATCATTAGGCAACCAGACATTATGAAAAGACAACTTCATTCCTTGAACACAGAGTGGAATTTTTGTTTTTGTATGCTCAGAAACTCCATAAATATTCATGGATTTGCTATTTTTTCAGTTTTAAAGTAGGATTTCTGTTTTAATATTTCTTGTGCCTCAGTTAAAAAATCTCCTTTAGTTTATAATACCATACAGTCCAACTTACAAATATTAAAACCCACACAACCTTATTTAAATGTTCTTAGGGATTCTGATTCATTCTCTAAACTTAGACTGGCTGTCTCTAGACATCAGGAACACCTTAAAAACAGATTTCTCATTTCAAAAGGTAAGATGTGAGAAGTATTGTTTCAATAAAAAAGATCAGGATATAATCTAGATTAAGATTGCAATTAGCCATTCATATTGGTATTTCCTTAGTGAACTTCAAATATGGTAAAGCTATTTTCAGGGGAATAAATTTGTTCCTATTCCTTTTTCTTAGGAACTCTCTTTTCCTGATAGTTTAGGCAATGAATGATAGACATGCAGCTTAGTGTATTTTAATTTATTTTTTTTAGAGAGAGAATCAGTTTCATTTATTTTTCCTCTGGTTGTTTAGTTCCTCTGACACTTAATTGTGTATGTGATGCTAGGGTTTGAACCTGGGTCCTCACCCATGCCAGGCAAGTGCTCCAACTGCTAAGCCATGGCTCCAACCCCAGTGTATTTTAATTTATCTAATGTGGAACACCCTGTTTAGAATGCTAAAGTATTCTATATAAATGATACAGAGTATTTATTTTCTATCACTTATGAAGCTCAGTTCTTCCATTGTAAAAACAAAGTCTTAGGTATATTGATACACGAGAGAAGGCCAGGATGATGAACACTGTAGTAATAATATATTTACTTTCTGCAATCTAGTAGAACCAACTGAACTCATTTATATAAGAAACATACAAGAAAGACATGGAAACTTTCCACATTAGAAACATGCTCAAGAAAAGGATAGTAACAATGAGACATCCCAAGGCAAATTACAAATTCAGAAGAAGAGAAGAATTACAAATAAGTTAAATCATAACATTTTACTATATTGGGGATACACAATGTATATAAAACTTCATACAAAGCTAATTCTTATTAGAGAGTATAGAAGCAATGGCTGCACATGTTTTCAATTTCTCTAAATTCCCACATAAAAACTGAGCAAATAGATAAAACCAAAATATCACAGCAAAATTTTAATAAAACTACCTGATTACACACTACTTACAACCTAAAAAAGTTGGTTAAAATAAGTCATTAACAACTATTAGGTCTACATCTGCATGGTCCCTGGACCTGCTAATTTATTTGCTTACTTAAGACACAACCTTCCTTCCTCCATATTTTCCTGCAAATTGTCAAGTAGATCTAGAGATTGTTCCTTTGGGAAGACTAAAGTCTGACAAGACTATAGGAGGCAGATGTTTTCTCACTCTTGCGATGTCAGAAGACATTACTGGTGCATTGATAACTGTATATTTAGTTTTCATCACCGGTCCTTGTGTTAATATTTCTCTAAATATTTTCATTATCTGAAATATTTTCTATTCTAGATCCTTGTAAAGGCTTATGATGACAATGTTAATGAACTGACAGGACACTGATTTATTATCTTGAAAATTGGCAAATAAAGGTAAATAATAAAGTATCTATTTGATTTTCTACATTAATCTTACTATTGGATAATAGTAAGAGGAGAAATGTCTCTTTGTAAAAATAATTAACAAATAAAAAGTGAAGATATAATAATAACATTTTGTAATTTCCAATCTATTAATTCATTAATGGATATAATAAGTAAGCCAATCAGAAGGGTCAAGAGGCTATGGGCCTTCTTAGGGTCCGAGGGCCAAAGAAATTTTACATATACACAATGTGAAAGGCACAGTAGAAAGGTGTGATTTCTGAAAGGTGTGGGCATGTTTTGTTCCTAGCCTACAATTTCTATTTTTAGACACTGAACAGTACCTCTCAAATAATAATTTGCTACAAACAAAAGCACTACCTGCCAACAACAAAAAATACTGTAAATTTTTGAAATGGCAAAAACCAAACTACTGTTCTAGGGCTGTATATGTTGGTGATGGAGCTATCTGGAAAAGATGCAGGGGAAGAATTACTACAGAGATCAACCCAGTGATTTCTTATGGGGAGAGGGCAAGGTGTACCCTCAGGAACTTTTGTCCTAGGTAGCAAAGTTCTATTAATTGAACCAGGAGCTGGTTACAAGCATGTTCAACCTTACACAAGCCATGCGTTTGTAGTATAGTTTTCTATATCTATGTTTTATTTTACAATAAAAAAAATTTAAAATTACACATATATGACCATGCTGAGTATCTTTTCTTTCAAAACACACACTCAGTGTTTGAGAGGTCTGAATCTAGCCAGTTTTGACAATCATAAAATTAAAAAATATCACTTGGGCATAAAATTTACCCAGTATCTTTATCTTTGAAATGACCATAGTAATATTCATTCAACAAGTAGGTCATGAGGCTGTAAGATGAAAGTCACTTTTGTATGGTAGAACAAAGCCATGTTGTAAAATAAAGTCTGGGCAACTGGTTAAGCTTACTATCCAAGAGCCTTTGAATTTGTGCCTAAGCAAAATTGGAATGACAGTCATAACTTTGGAAATACTAGCAAGACAGTAGAAAAAATTTAAATAAAATACACCAACAATCTACATATAGTCAGACTTCTATTAAATTATTTTTTCCTTGTCTGGATATTGAACCTGGACTATCAAAGATTCTATTTACTTAAAAGGGGTTAGGTCTGCCAGAAGAAACAAGGAAAGGAGAAAACAAGCAAAATCATAGCTCTCAGCAAAATGGCAGAGGAAGCAAGAAAGAATTTTATGCAGTTGAAAAGAGGACAGAATGAACAAGATCTGAGAATAATAAATTCTGAAAAGTACATGACTGACCTGAGACCCATGTAAACAGGGGATGCTGAGTTGAAGTTCTGGAACCACATATGTAATTATTTTTGTTATGTGATATATAACAAAAAAAAAAACAAAAAGACAAGATTCATGCCTATGACTCAGACATTACTGTATTTGTCTATGATATATGAGAAGACAAACTAAGTCAAATAAGATATGTGCATGTAACATTCAGGTAGAAAGGATAAGACAGAGAAAGAGAAACAGCAATCTGAGTAGATGAGAATTCACAGCAGATGAGAATTAGATGTGAAGTAGCAAACTAGAAAGTGAAGAAGAAATAGGGACTCCCAAGAAGAGTGAGAAAAGAAGAGCAGAAAGAAATAGAAATGAACCAAAGAACATTTTAAAAACGAGCCTGAGAAGTTATTTTAATATATTTAATTTAAAGTAGCTAGATATCAGATAAGACCACAGGAGTATTAAAAATGAAATCTCAAGCTAAGATCTGTTTTAGAGAAAGCATCATAATGTAATGAATGTGTGCTTTATTCCTGATTTAGGCCATATAATCTTGATTATGGTATGTATGAAGTCATAATTACAAAAATAATTTATACTTCCATTAACTATTTTAAATATTTTCAAAAGATCAAAAGCTTTCCTTTGACAGGATAGTTCTTTTTGCAAGTATGTATTCCAATTTATCATTTATCTTTTTTTTCTGCACCAAAGATTTTTAAGTAATATTTAATTAGCAGATTGTTTTGACTACAATATAGTATAATGACTTGGCACATTATACACTATGTAACAATTACCATAATCAAATTAACACAATTATCATCACTCGTGCTTGTTCATCTTTTAACTGATAGTTTCGATCCTTAGACCAACATCTCCTCATCTCATCCTCCCTGTAGGTCCTGGTAACCATCATTCTACCCTGTGCTTCTATGAGTTTGACATTTTTTAGATTTCAAAAGGATAGTTCTTACCAAGTGGTATACATCATCTAAACAAGTAAATTCATTAAAGCTAATATTCAGTTTCCGAAGTCCTGTTAATTTGGAGAGATCTCTCAATTTACTCAAGCTGTTTCCATGTAGATTCAGACTCTAAAATAAAATAAAATATAAATTAAAAATAAGAGGTTATAGACTACATCATGCTGTTTAGAAAAATTGCTAGAGCTAACATAATACAAAATAAGAAATGAGTTATTTTAAATAACATGAGAAGAATGTTAATAAGAAAAATTAATTCAATATATGATGTTAAAAGGTAAAAATAATTTACAACAGCATCATTGGACCTGGTTTTTAATTGATACCATCTCCCACTTGGTCTAAGTTTATCAATAATTAGCATGAAATTCTTTATAGGAGATAGTTAAATATATGTGCTAAGATATTTATTAGGGAAATCTATTTCTCAGGCTAGAAAGTGAACAATGGAGTTCTCAAGATTTCAGGTATCAGCTAGGAAACCTCACAGAAATGAGATGGCAAGGGTACACCTTTCATTACTATGAGGTAAACACTATATGGACCAAGGAAGAAAAGTTGAAAGTATAAAATACCAGGACAGTACATCAAAGAATGTGGTGTGAGAATACCTAAAACAATGCCTATGTCAGATTTTGGCTCAGACTTTCCCTGTATGTTTCATCCTAGGCTATATAAAAATGAATGTCATTATGTTTTTATATTTAGGGGTGATCTTGATGCCTATATGGTTTGCCATCTATTGGGAATGGTATCAAGTTAAGACTGTATGTATGGCCTATAAAATAAACAATGACGCAATTAAGTGTATTAGGACCATTGACTATAGTATTCACAAGTCAGTATTATCATAATAAAATCAGGTGTCTACACCCAGCCACCTTCACTCATCACCATCATATTATAATACTGTGGACATCACTAAATTCCTCAGAAAGAAAAATAACTAAATTTCTAGTAACACTCAAAACTACCTAAAATTGTCAAGAATGGCCAATTTATACAAACTAGTTTTTTTATAAACAGCATGTGGGTATCATCCAAGATAGGATCTACAGATACCTTATACTTAACATGACTACAATTGAATTCATCATCTTCCCTGTATGTCTGCTTGGAAGCCTTGATGAAGAAACTCTTGGAAACTCTTGATGAAGAGTTTTATTATTGGAGCAGTGGTTCAGCGGTTGCAGGGCTTGTAAAGCATGTGCGAGGACCTGAGCTCAAACCCCAGCACCACACACACAACTAAGTGTTAGGGAAACAAAGGCCATTTGAAAAAAATGAACAAAATTGGTTTTCTTTCTTTCTCTCTCTCCCTCTCTTAAAAAAAAAAGAAAAAAGAAAGAAAGAGAAAAAGAAAGAAAGAAAGAAAGAAAGAAAAGGGGCTAGAGTGGTGGCTCAGCAGTTTCAGTGCTTGCCTAGCATGCACGAGGACCCAGATTTGAACCCAAGCACCACGTACACAACAAAGTGTCAGAGCAACAAAGGCCACATGAAAAACTAAATAAAACTGATTCTCTCCCTGTCCCTCTCTCTCTTGAAAAAGAAAAGAGTTTTATCATCAACTGATCATCCCCTTTCCCTTTTGCCCATATAAATTTGATTGTAGAAACATTTCTCAAACCTCCATTCCTACCAGTGCCTTAGTATAGCTTATTATTTCTATTATTTCTCTTTTTAACTACTGCAATAGTTTCTCACCAGATTTCCAAACCACCAGTCTGACTTCAGTTAAGTCCATCCATCAGCTGCTAAGTTAAGGTCTTGAGAAACAGAGTTTATTCCTTACAAAGAATCTAAACTTTTAAATTTGGCTTCTGAAATTGACCCTAATGTGACTACAACTACTTTTTCAGCCTCAGCTACATGTGTTTTTCTTTAATTCCAACTTATATCTTTTTCTTTGGTATCAAGGAGTGAACAGGGGCACTTAACCACTAAGTGACATCCTAGCCCTTTCTAATTTTTTATTTAGACCTTCCACCATCACAATATATAACCTAGTCACCTTGAATTTCAGTGTCCCCTGAAGACACTGGTATCTTTTAAAACCAAGTGCCTATAAGAATATTTTCTCTTTCTGAAAAATGTAAACAACTACATTTCTCTTATCCTCAAAAAAACCTACTCAAAACTGACCTCTGTGCAACTCTCACACCAACCCCAAGCTTCCTACATTTGTTTACATATCTATCTACTAAACTGGTGTTCTTGAGGTAAGGAAACAATTATTCATTGGAAACCCTAATACTTACTTCATTGCCTAAAACAGCAAATGCTCAGTAACTTATAGGTAAATAAATTGATGCAAAAGCCGAACTTATAATTGAAAACTGTAAGTTATAGTGTATTTTGTTTGGTTTTTGGTGGTGCTGGGGATTAAACTTAGGGATTCATATATTCTAGACAAGTGTACTACCACTGAACTCAGCCCACAGCCTTAATTTTTAGTACTTAACCATGCTATAAAAGAATTTAATAGTCCATGTTATATATTCTGGGGTTTTATTTATATTTTATTTCCATAGATTTTCTTTATTTTTATGTGTGTCCACATAAAAATCAACTTGGTAAGGAAGCCCAAAGAGAAAATAAGAGTACCCTGAATATCTCTTATAGTAAAGCATAAAGTAACAACTGAAAGTGCTGTTGATGTATAAATATTTTTGTTGTAATACCTAATATACTTACTAGAATCCATGGAAATTTTGCTGACTTTTAAACAGTAAAGGAAATTTTGGAATGAAAAAGCCTCTTTCTATATGTTGTGGGTTTAAATAAGCGCAAAGTCATAAAGAGATCAGAAGTAGGCCAACATATCAAAAAGTCTTACACTCTTCTCTCCATTTTTTAAAATTTTGACTTGAAACAGCAAATTTCTACTGCTGGTTTAAAATTTTATTTAACCCCTTTAAACACATAAAAGTACATATAATGGAAGTGCAATCCAATCAGAGCACATTCATTTTTAAAAACATTTCATTACTAAAATTTTATTACAAAAATATATCACTCATATAGTAAATCTTGACAGTATAGAGTACAAATCCTGTACATTATAACACAGTACTTTCACCCAGAAGATTGCTCTTATAATCACTATTCTTCAAATTTATGGTAAATAAGGTGATGATGCCATCACATTATAAAGTTTTCCTCCTTTTATAATGATAACTGGCTAAAGTAAAGAATTCATTACCTCTTTATATTCCAAACTTAAGGATTTGGTGAATGGTGATGAGGTAATTTCATAAATGAAATACCATAAACTTCTTAAAAAGGACTTTTCCTGAATATTTCAAAAGCAAACTATTGACTTCATTTATTTTATAAAAGTATTTTAAATATTCTCATTCCGCTTTATTGAGTCACTTGAGAAACATTTGTCCTCTTAAACAACGGATTCAGAAATGTAGGAATGGAGTAATATGGTTTATTGGCAAGATAAAAAATCATTTCTGCATTTTATCTGTATCTCAGCTCTCACTGCACACATAGAAACATAGTGCTCTGTAGAAATAACTTGTCTTGTGTTGTTCCATATGAATTTGAGAATCACTTTTTCTACATCTGTGAAGAATGTCATTGGTATCTTGATGGGGATTGCATTGAATCTGTATAGGGCTTTTAGTAGAATGGCCATTTTGATTATACTGATTCTCCCTAACAAAGAACATAGAATGTTTTCCCATCTATTCAGATCTTCTGCAATTTCTTTTTTTAAAGTTTGATAGTTTTCTTTGTATATTTCTTTATATTCTTTGTTACATTGATGCCCAAATATTTTATTATTTTTGAGGAGATTTTCAATAGGACAGGATTCCTAATTTCTTCATCAGTAGACGTGTTGCTGGAGTATTGGAAAGCTAATGATTTATGACTGTTGATCTTATAGCCAGGCACTTTTGCTTTTATAAGCTCCAGGAGTCTTCCAGTTGAGTTTATTGGGTCTTCTAGGTATAGGATCATGTCAACAGCAAATAAAGACAGCTTAACTTCCTCTTTTCCTATTCAAATTCCTTTGATTTCCTTCTCTTGTCTGATAGCTCTGGCTAGGGTTCAAAGGATTATATTGAATAAGAGTGGTGAAAGTGGATATCCCTGTCTTATTTCTGAATTCAGTGGAAATACTTTCACTTTTTCTTTATTAAGCATAATGCTGGCTATGGGTCTGTCACAAAAAAAGGTCTAGAATAACTAAAACTACCAAACAAGAAAGAGGAAGCAGGAGGTGTCACAATTCCTGACATGAAATTATATTAGAGGCCTTTAGTAACAAAAACAGTGTGGTATTGGCATCAAAACAGAAATGAAGACCAATGGAACAGAATAGAAGATACTGAGACATACTCTCAAATCTTTAACCACCTGATATTTGATAAAGGGGGCAAAAGCATAGTATGGAAGAAAGCCTGTTCAACAAAATGGTGTTGGATAAACTGGACAGCCATATGCAGACAACTGAAATTGGATCCTTACCTCTCACCCTGAACAAGAATCAAATCAAAATGGTTCAAGGGTCTGGAAATTAAACCAGCAACTATACAATTGCTTGAAGAAAAAATAGGATCAACACTACATGACATAGGGTTGGCACCACCTTCCTAAACAAGACTCCCATAGTGCAAAAATTAAAGCCAAGAAAAAAGTGAATGGGATGCCATTAAACTAAAAAGTTTCTGCACCGCTAAAGAATTAGTCAAGAGTGTCAAGACAGAACCTACAGAAAGTGAGAAAATCTTTGCCTGCTCGACCAGAGGGCTAATATCCAGAATACACAAAGTACTCAAAAAACTGAACACCAAAACTACAAATAATCCAATCAATAAATAGGCTAGGGAGCTAAATAGTAATTTTTCAATGGTGGAAGTCCAAAAAGCCTATGAGTATATGAGAAAATGCTCTACATCACTAGCAATCAGAGAAATGGAAATCAAAACTTCCTGAGATTCCACCTCACTCCTGTCAGAGTAGCAAAAATGAAGAATACGAACAATGACAGATGCTGGAGGGGTTGTGGGAAGAGAGGAACACTTTCATATGACTGCAAGCTTGTACAGCCACTCTGGAAAGCAGTGCAGAGACTCCTCAAAATACTAAGGCTGGAACTACCTTATGACCCAGTTATGCTACACCTGGATATTTTCTCAAAAGTGCTAGAATCAGCATCTTACAGAGATATAGCTTCATCAAGGTTTATTGCAGCTCAATTTACTATAGCTAACCTATGGAACCAACCCTTATGCCCCTCAAAAACTATGGTACATATATACAATGGAATTCTACTCTGCTATTAGAGAAAATGATATCATGGCATTTGCAGCCAAATAGATGGAAATGGAAAATATTATGCTAAGTGAAATATCCCAAACTCAGAGACTCAAGGGTTGAATGTTTTCTCTCATATGTGGAAGCTAGAATACAATTGGAAACATACTGAAAGTTGGCTAAGCTAGTAATTATCTCAATATGGGTGAATTTTTACAGGAACAAGGGGAACCTTGCCTATGATGCTGGGGGATGAGGGGAGGGGAACAGGGAGGGGATGTGGGAATGGGAGGGATGTGGGGAAAGGTGGAGGAAGGGAGTTGGGAGTTGTCCGCCCAGTGGGGAACCTTTAACTTCCATGAGGGTCCCAGCTGGCACAGTTGTGGAGGGGGGGGGAAACATGGGATCAGGGAGAACACAAAGCGGGCAGATTGTGATCTTGCATCAGCCTTGGCTTTCTCTGACATTATGCATGTGATCATGATTATGTGGCAACAATTCCTTCCTTTATGTATGACTATGTTGAACAAATAAAAGAAGGAAAAAATAAACTTATGAAACAGGAGAAAAAAAGAAATAACTTGTCTTCTCAAGACATATCAATTTATTTACTACTTCTGCAGGTTCAAGCAAGTAACCCAGTTTCTCTACAAGAACCACTGCCCATTTGTGAAAATATTCATTTTAAACAAGTATCTTCTTAACATCTAGTGTGTGCCAGGTATTGTGCTAGGTATTTATGGGGCTGGTGCTAATCCACATTGAGTTAATTCATAAATTAGAAAAAGGAATCCAACCTTTCCTAAAGATCCTTTTATGTCTAGCTTTTTTTTTTTAAAAAAAGGATCACAAAACCCAATTATTTTGTTAAAACAAGAAATTTTACCAAAAGTTATTAGAAAATTGTTGTATTAAATATACTTTTCTATGATTTAAAAAGTTCTCATCAGGTGTGGATTTCATCTGCAGTGCACCCTGCACAACCTTATGTTAAAGCTGATGACACTTAAGAATAGTGAAAGTCTCTGCTTCTATAGAATTTACAGCCTAGGAAGGACAGAGAGCATATAACAAATAAATCTGACCTAAGCTCAGAGGGAAGTGAAGGCTTTAAATGCTTAGTAAAGACCTAAAAGATGTTGGGGTTAACTAGGAGAAGGAAGTCAGGGGAGCTCATTATATGAATTACAAACAAGTGCAGAGCCCTTGTGTTAGCTGAATATCATTCATTCAAGCAACAGGGAAGAGGCTGAGTCCAGGAAGTAAAGGGATATGATAACAGGAAAGGAGTCTGGAAAATTAGGCCATGCAAAATCTTATCAACCATATTAAGGACACTGGATTTAGTTGAGAGCAATGGAACAACATGAGGTTTTTATGCAGGTTTGATGAGAGGGAACTAGCGTGATATGATTAGATTTGTATTTTGAAAGGATTACTTCAGCTTCAACATGGAGAAGGAAGTGTAGACCAGACATGGCCTCTGTGGCATAACTCTAGAAGGCAACCCCCCCTACATTGAGTATTATCCAATTATGTAGTGAATTATATCCAAAGGGCACATTAGCGAAATATAATTCCTTTTGGAGTTGTGCAATATTGTCATGGCAGAGGCAGAAGGCCTGATAGAAGGCTATGGTAGTAATCTAGGAGATGATGGTAATTCAGACAGAATAGTAGCAGCAGACAGAAACTCACAGATCTGAAAGTAAAACATGGAAGTAGACTCTTACTATCACATTAGAGTTACCCAGTGTGAAGTATGTTGCTTTAATAAATAACTCAAATTCTATTGATAATTTTTTAAAAGCTGAAGATCCTACTTTCAGTGATGATTAATCCTGGAAACTGATTGAAATATCTGCCTTCATCTTAATCATTTAAAGAACGCTTTTGATTATTCATAATAAAATTACTTGCTAATTGGAAAGCAGCCTCAAGTGGTTGAGTACTTGAAATGTGGTTAGGCTGAACTGAGATGTGTGATGAGTATAAAATATACTCCACAATTCAGACTTAGTAGAAAACTATCTCATTAATGAATTTTTATATTGATTTTATGTTGAAATGATAGTATTTTAGACATTTGGATTAAATAAAAATATATTATTAAAAATAATTACTTTTAAAAGTCTTTCTTAATATATTTAGAAAAGAAATCTTAAAATTATATATGTGGTTTTCATTATACTATCATTAAAGAGTACTGATCTGATCTAGTTAGGAGAGGACTGGGCACTTTTGAATTAGACTGCATCATCAGGTAGGTAGCTGAGTATTATGAGAATTCATATGCTTGATTCTAATTCTAAACTCAAGTTTCTGTCTCCAAATTGTATGCCCAATAATACTCACCACAATATGACTGTAAATGTTAGTCTTGCCAAGGGAAAGTATTGTTTTGTCATCCAAACTAATAAGTTTTGGTCGGGGCTTAATCCTGGGCTCCATTTTCATAACCTCATCATCAAATTTCAAATCTTGGGACAATATTGATCCTTCTGAAATTTTTTTGCTTTCTTCTAGAATAACATTGTTGAATGAAGAAAATAAAGAGTGAGCCTTGACCTAAAAAATTATTAAAAATGTTGAAAATTTGGTTGCTGTATATATCATTTTGAAAAAACAAATAAGCTATGCAGAAAAAGATGAATTGACTTTCAGTTATCAGCAATGTCTACGATGACCAGAATCACATTAGAAAATCTGTGAGAGTAGACTGAAACTGTAGGCCAATTATGGGTGTGTCCATTCTTGCCCACTAAAAATTCCTTAAAACTGGCAAAATATCATTTTAAAGTATTTATAACAATGGAAAGGACACTAACAAAAGTACTAGAAATTGTGAAATGCAAAGAGAAGAAACTTAACTGACAGAAAAATAGGAGCAAATCACTTTGAAAATCAGATCCAGAGAAACCTGATGTTCAGAGTAAATAAACT